>CAEGAD010001258.1:0-25694 GCA_903067055.1 Poeciliopsis paucimaculata
ATTTGGGTTGGCATTTATTTGGGTTGGCATTTTAGTAATTATAAGCATCTCTCTGTGCGTTAAGATTAAATATTGTTTTTTATAATAATAAAAATTTAAGATTTTTGTTTTTCAAGGTAGTTATAGGCCTCCTAATCAATATTAAGCTTGAATTAAATTTAGCCTTTCTATTTTGGGTGTTTACTTGAGTTCAGCAGACCATGAAGCGACAACAGAGAATAATTTCACCTTGTTTACTTATGAGGTTCACTGGCCTAATTAACATTTTTAATCAAAGGAGAAAGAAACAGGAAGGGCCCACTCATCATAAGCTTCGACCTATATATATATATATATATATTCTATATTGAAGTTTAGATAGACAACTGTGTGATAATAGCTAAACACTTTATTCTAATGCACTATGAGTATAATTATTTTATGCTAAAAATGAGGCAGTGTACTTGAAGTTTACTTTTTCTAAACTAAACCTTACATATGCCAAAGCAGTATAGTGAGGTGTTCTTGTCTTATCTAGTAAAGTATCTTGGTAAGTCTTAGACTAAGTACAAGGTGTACATTTATAATTTAATACTAAAACCTTTACTTGTGTCATTCTTGGTATACTGCCTTTCTTCTGTTCTTTCTTCTTTTTTGCTGTTTTTTTCTTTCCTTTAATATACACCTTTACTTTGAAGTACTACCCATGTAATACGTTTAATAAGTGTAATAAGTTAAGTTTTTTCAAGGTCACATAGTACATAGTAGCATTTTTAATCCTATCAAGTTATTATTTTTTTTTTTTTGGTTCCTAAAATGTGCAGTTTTCTTGAACCTATTTTCACAAAGAAGGACTTCAGTTCTCAGCTGGAGACACTATATTGTTTACATTATTTAAGCAAATGCATACTTTTACCCCTACCATTTTTGACAAATAAAGATTTGCTTAGTTAACTTGCAGTTAACAGCACATTAAGTAGAAGCACCCTGCCACCTAGTGGAGAAATCCAAGAACAACAGCACTGAATCCCATCATGCTTTGCTGTGCCCGCCGACCCAACGCGAGGCTAACTGGCGTTAGCTACCGGGGAGCGGACATGTTGTTCCGTCCTTTCCTGGAATAAACATTGTTTTGGCCAGGATTTCGGGAGTTAAGGGAGAAGCCAGGTGCATCTGGCAATCATGGAGGCCGTGAACGCCTTTAACCAGGAGGTAAGCTGCACGTAGGGCTTGCTCAGAATCTGAAGTCACCGTGGCTGGTGGATGTGGTCACAGCAGTGCTGTGATGCTGTATAGCTAACCGAGCAGGTCGGACAGGGGGCCTGCTAGCCGTTGGACTTTCTTGGTGTTATTGTAATTGGGGTAATGTTAATGTTGCACTTCGTAAACTGTGGTGGTGTTACATTGAATAGTAGGATGGTTTACTCCAGTCTAATAAGAAGCCACTCAGCAATATCAGAAAACAGAGTAAACACTGGTACCAGAATCCTCCGTGATGCTAATGGGAGGAATTGGTCCCAAACACTCCTGCTGGTAAGAGTACGATTAGCAAACATACTCTCCAGTTAACACAGTGATACAAACGAACTGCAGGCCTATAGGGGTTTATTGTTGCTAATTTGGAATATTAAACATGCAAGGTGTTTCTTAAAGAGCAGACACGTTAAGTTTCTACGAGGCCTGTTCATGCTGTTGGAAGCCCAGTTAGAACCTGCAGTGTCTATCAGTAAGCTTTACATTTACACGGTTATTAAAGCTGGAGCCCATATACTTAATCGGTTTTTGAGGCTCAAATTAACATCCTGCAAGATAGTTAGCTTCGAAATTGTTGCCATTCCTGCGATCTTTACAATCTTTGCAGTATTCGTTGTCTCACTGGAAGCAAAAATACAGCTGCAAGAATATTAGGGCATGGTTAAAAGGGCAAATCATAGACTTTATTTTGTTATGTGATGCTGAAAGTGTGGGTTTGGGTGTCAGATTTTATGCATCTCTTTCTCCGTTAGATAAGTGGCTATTTTGCTTATCTATTCTTTTAGAGGCATTCATTATAAAAAGTAAATCAATCATGATGTTTTTACTCTAAAATCAGGATTTTATTACAGTTATGCTTTGCTACAGTTACTTTGAGATTCACACTGTATCACAGAAATGAGTAGAAGTACCACTGTTTGTGATGCCACAGTAATTAAACAAAAATGTATTACACTGTTTAATTCTGATTTATTTAAACCAGAAACATCAATATAAAATAATGACAAAATCACAGTTGGAGTAATTTTCTATACATAATAACATTTATTTACTCTTCTATTTTGATAGACATTTAGGCTGATTGGCTCTCCCTAAATTTCAACACCAGTACTGTTTTTTTAAATTTAATTTTATTTATTATTATTTATTTATTTTTGAAATCTCTGACTGTATTTCCAAGTTAAGACAAGTTAATCTTTCTTGAACACAAGGAAAAAGTATTGGTGCCTTCTTTCAGCCAGCTGACTTGCAGTGCTCAGCAACAAGTGGGTTGATTTGTCTTTCTATAGCTGAGTTACACTCTAATCAGTAACCAAAACTTTTTAAAAACAGAATTAAGTGTATACGCATAACCCTGGTTAGCCAGTCCAGCTTACAGTGGCCAGTTTTAGAGTTCCTCTCCTGCTTTGGATTTGATCCCTTTAAAGGTGAATCAAGTTAGTAGAAAAAAATGAAAATGGTGAGACAAGACATTATATACTGGGTGTTTATTTTGCAGACTGTGAATCGGGACAATTCAAAGATATGTTGAGATTTTAAAATGTTACATTTTCTAAATCCCCGAACTAGTCAGTGGTGACATTCTAGATGTTCAAAGTACTGTTAATGAGTTGCTGCAGAAAAGGTTTGTGTCATCTCAGTTTTCTCAGGCTGCATGGAGTGCAGAATAATGCAGCACTGCCCCTCCCCCACATATTGCACATGGCAAGGCCTAAGGAAAACCTCTACATATTTCCCTTACTTACAAAACAGAGAAATATAAGTGTTTGAAAACTCTGGTTGTGAGAAACATGGACAGTTTTGGTGTGAAATCTAAAGTAGCACCATTGATGGCTCCCATTAAGCTGTTGCTGTTTTTTTATTATTATTATTTGGTTTTTCTATTTTATTTTATTTTTTAAGGATATATGATTGGGGGAATCCTAGATATTTTATCTCATTAATATATAGCGAGAAACTCGTTCAGGCTCTTGGTTAACTGTGTTATTACTCATCAGTACAAATCTTAACTACTGAACTGATCAGATGGTTTCAGGCCCATGTAGCTCAGGATTGTTATGTTTTTTATTTGAGAGCCATGTTTAACAGTACATTAAATTCAGAATATTTTTTCTGTTTCATTTTAAAAATTTCAAGCAGCACATGATAAAAAGAAAACATATTAGTCTCCGTTTACCGACAAAAACTGACAAAAATCACCACATGAGAGATAAAAAATGTGCGTACTAATCAATAATGGCAACAGATAAGAGATTTTTGAGGAAACAAATTTCTATTTTAGAAAGTTTAATTATATTTAGGTCCACCACATTTGCCTGTAAAGTAATACATGTAATACATCCTTACTTTAGTGCTTCATGTGAAAAACTGATGTACTTCAATAAACTAAGTATTTGACCTGAAATTCATTTATTTATTTATTTTTGCTCCATTTGGTGTTGTTCATTCTACTGTTTTATGATTTTCCATCTCATCCTTTCATTACCTTTTCCACTCTGCAGTTATTCTCCTTGATGGACTCCAAGCCTCCTATATCTCGAGCAAAGATGATCTCCATCACCAAATCAGCCATAAAAGCTATGAAAGTAAGTAACAGTTTTTCATGTGCTGTACATTTTTGTGTTCATATTTCTGATTTTAAAAATAGCCTCGCATTTTCTTTTTGCCTGCATTAAGCTGAAAACACTAATTTTTTCCCTTTTTTTCAGCTCTACAAACACGTGGTCCAGATTGTGGAAAAGTTTATCAAAAAGGTGAGCCTGGTTTTGTTTTAAATTGATTTGAAAAGCATTTCTTTTTCTCAACAATTATAAGTAATTTAAATGTATTTGTCTCCTTGGTCTTGATTCCTCCAGTGTAAGCCAGAGTATAAAGTTGCGGGCTTGTATGTGGTTGATTCCATTGTGAGGCAGTCCAGGCACCAGTTTGGACCAGACAAAGATGTGTTTGGTCCAAGGTTCACCAAAAATATCACAGGAACCTTTGAGAACCTTTGTCTCTGTCCAATAGAGGACCGGGTAAGAATGGAAAAAATCTTCTGAAAGGCTGGAAAATTTCTGAAATAATGCCTCATTTCTTTTCTTTTCTTTGTTTGTAGAGTAAGATTGTGCGGGTTTTGAACCTGTGGCAGAAGAACGGAGTGTTTAAGATCGAGGTTATTCAGCCGCTCTTGGATATGGCTGCAGGTTCTGGCAGTGGTGCTGCTTCCATCACACACACAGAAGAGCCAGGTGAGTTATAATTTGAGTCCTTTTTAAATCTTGCATTATAGAAACAGTTTTATCTAGAAAGTATTTTTCTGAATGAGCATTCTCACCTTTAAAAACATGTTTGTGCCACCTATAAACACTCCCATTGTCTCATCATTTAGGTTCACCGCCGTCTCCAGCCAAAGAGCCTGTTACTGGAGTAACAGCCAACTCCACCCCAACAGCCGCTCCTCCACTACACAACTCTGACGCCTTTGCTGCCGTAGCACAGCTCTTCCAGTCTTCGCAGGGTCAGCAGGTGTGTTTACACCTATTGAAACCTGACATAGCTCCATTCATTCATCTTGTCATCATGGAAACTTCTGAATCTACTTTATATTTCTTAGCTCCAGCAGATGCTCCAGAACTTTCAGCAGCAGGCGGTTAAGCCTGAAACCAACACTCAGCCTCTTCTGCCGACCACTCAAATGCCGGTTCAAAGCGCGCCTGCTGGCCTGGCTGCGGTTGCTACTCAGCCTCACCTCTCCTCGCCTAAGCCTCCTCCACCTGTCCACTCCACCCAACCGGTCCAGCAAAAGACGGCTTTTGACATGGTGACAGATATTTGCATTCCTCACTTCAAGTTTTCTCACCTCTACTGCCTTGAAAAGTATTTGTACGCCTTGAACTTTTTCAGTTTTCCGCTAACTTAAATGTAATTTGCTGGGGTTTTATGTTATTGACAAAGTAGTGGAGAATGCATGGCTTCTAATTTTTTCACAAATGAACAAACCAGCAACACTCTGAATGCATACTTTTCAGATTTTTTTTTTTTTTGATCTTTTGAAAGCCATGCATACAAAAAAGATTTCAGAGTCCACGGTTTGGACATTTTAAATTTTTTTGTAAAACCAAACAAAGAATATAATTTAGAATTTACAGCTTCATCTCCTGTATTCCCTTCAGAAGTTGCTGGACCGTTTTGATTACGATGATGAACCAGATGTTGGAGATGAAACTAAAAAGGATGAAGCCTCCTCACAGCCCCCTTTGTGAGTCCCCACCCTCATTCTGAGTGTCATAGCCTCCACAAATAATATCAAGGGAGAGTAATAATGACACATTTTTCTTATCACAGTATGCAACAACCTCCAGCCTTTCCTCAGCACATGGAGCACTTTAATACACAGAGGATGAATATCTCACAAGACATCACACAGCAGGTAGTAACATTGAACTTTCATTGTTCATTTTTATTTTATTTTTACACCAGATGTTTTAAGGTGTGAACATCAGTTAATGGAGATGGAAAACAATTGCATTCTTTATCAAACAATTGGCTTAAATGTTTTTATGTACTAAAATAAATTACTGTACAGTAGGTCTGACTGATTTTACCTTTTGTTTAAGTTAAACACTCAAAAAGTATCTTGAGAATTTATTTAAATAGTCAAGTTCTGTCAGGAATATTTTATATATTTAATATGACGTGGTGTTACTACTCATCAATTTAACAGAAAACTTTAAGAAGACAAAACTGAATAAAATCTGAGCAAATCTAATTTGTTCAGATATAAGTCTTCTGATATAAGATGCAATGATTGGTATTGGATATTAATTACAGATTTCTTCTATAGGTTTCGGTGCCTCCGAACGGCCAGCTGCAGGCTGGTGTTGTTCTGTCAGGACAAGGCTACCCTGTTACCATGCCAACGATGGGGCACTCTCTTCCAGGGCACCACATTCCAGGTTCAACTGGACTTCCAGGCTTCCCAGGGATATACCCTCCTCAAAACGCTGCCCAGCAACAACAGGTAGGTTTCCAGCCATCAGAGGTCATTAGTTATAGCAGGAGCAGAGGTAGAGTCGTCCAGTTGCAGTGAAACACTTTTTCCTTAGATTTAAATAAAAGATAAAAATTATTACAGAGATTAGAAACAGTCTTCAGAATCTTATTTTAGCAATTAACATATAATGGCTAATCGCCCTCTCTGTGTGTACTCTCTGTGTAGATGCTTAACTAGACTCAAAGGTTTATAAATGATTGCCAAAATTTCCCATTTTTAAGTGTAAGCTTTAAAAGCCAGAAAATCAAAGTTACAGCCTTCTTGGTACCTGCTGAAAGTCTTTTATCTCTCTTGCAGCCTGAAGTGATGTTCTTCAGAATCATTGTTTTCTTTTTAAATAGATTTAAACAACTTTTAGTTTAGTTTCAGGTTTATGTTTTTCTTCAAACTGAAACACATAAATCTTATTCCTTGACTTTTAAGGTAAATTAATAAACCTTAAATGTTGATCAAGAATATAACTGGTTTGGTTATATTTGCAATATGTCATCTTCTGATTCATTAATTTTTTTCATCTTTTCATCAGGACTCCTCAGTGGATATGGACCATTCATCAATGAGAGATGGCCGGCATGGTCGACGGTCCCACTCAGGCTCAAGGTAAAGTCTAAAATGGATGCTAAGTGTTTCTATGACAATCTGCCAAAAAGAAATTTCCTGGTAATAAAGCTTCCTTTGCCTACACAGATCTCCAAAGAGGAGAAGGTCTAGGTCCAGTTCCCGCTCCCGATGGTCCAGGCACAGGCGATCCCGCTCGAGAGATCGTCGCCACCACTCACCTCGCTCTCGCTCACAGGAGCGTCGGGAGAGAGAGAGAGAAAGAGAGCGGCGGCAGAAAGGCCTTCCGCCGCCCAAGAGCGAGACTCTGAGCAGTGAGTCATCACCTAGGTTACGGAGGATATTATGTATCACAGAATTGAAATTTGTACTTATTTGTCCTTTTCCCCTCCTACAATGAAAATAATTGTTTAAATATTTTAATTTTTGAACTATTGCCAAATTTCTTCCTTGTTGATGTATTTTTTCTCTTTAGTTTGTAGTACTACACTGTGGGTGGGTCAGCTGGACAAGAGAACTCAACAGCAAGACGTCGCCTCGTTGCTTGAAGAGTTTGGACAGATTGAATCTATAAATGTAAGTCGATTTGTTTGGATCAGATATATTTAATCTTAAAACAATAATTTGTGTGTTTTATAATTCCAATGTTGTTAACTTAGTTACTTAATGGACACTAATCTAATAGGTTCTGCTTTGTATTTATTTTAAGTTTATAGAAGATTTATTATTCAACCAGCAACTGTAATCAGAAGGTTCTCTGCTTAATTTTGATTATTTGCCCAGAAAGAGCAAATAATCATTTTTTACATAGAAAGACTTTGAAAGATCTACATCGAGGTTGCTGTTTGGCCCACAGGGATAAAAGCTACTATCAGAGAAGCTTCATTATTTCAGGCTCATTTTGATTGGTCAGTGCATACAAACCAGTGACAGCCAACAGAATAAAGCTGCATTTATTTTAACAACATCTTTGCTTATATAAGCTTCTTGGCATTCAGATTTGTAAATTTTTTTAATTTTCCATTTAAAACGTGTTTTTTTGTAACTTTATTTAAACAGGAAGGATCCCTGAAATTCACAATCTCACTTGGATGGACTGCAGCTGAGAAATCATTAAAATACAACTAGGGGTGAAACAATTCCTCGAGTGATTCGAGTACCGCGATTATTAAAAGTCCTCTAGGAAAATTTCTCTGCCTCGAAGCTTCGTTAAATTATTTTTTATTATGCAGTTGGATCATTATTTGTGGTCGGCAGCGCTCTTACTTTCGCCTATAGGTTGTTGTGAAGTGCTAGCAGCATGCTGTTGAATTGTGTGGCAGGGCTTGGGGGAGAAATAAGGATTGTTGAATTTTGCGGTGCAATTGTTGGACTACGTCGTGGGGTCGGAATCTCGTTGTTGGAGAGAGGAAGAGAGAAAGAGAGATTTCTTTTCCAAAAAAATAATAAAATCCTTTTTTAAAACAACCATCATTTATGAAAACAGTATTGAAATGCCAATATGCACTTTTAAGTCTTAAATTAATTATAAACACATTCCCTATGATCATACAATTATCAGAAAAGCCCACTGGACAGAAAGTGCATGAACTAAATATTTGTAAATGATGCCCAAAACAATAAAACCTATTTAATCTTGCCAAAGTAATATAATTCTCTTTACAATGAGCCCAGGAATATTGCCTTATCTTTCCACTTTTAAATCGTCATACATTAGCTACATAGTTTCAATAATACGTTTCAATATTCTCCTTGAATGTGTATGTGGCTCCAAATGATTCCTATATAAATCATCTATTGTACAATTAAAATCACCTCCTAAAATTAAGTAATCTGTTGACACACAATTTAATAGCGTATTTGCTAACTGAGCTGGAAAAGGGTAGAGTGCCTTCTCCGGGTATCTCGGGATCTTGTTCACGAATGAGGGAAGAAGGAAGCGGGAGATCGACAGGCGGATTGTGGCAACGTCTGCCGTGAAGCGGGCGCTGTACCGGTCCGTCGTGGTGAAGAGAGAGCTGAGGCAAACAGCGAAGCGCTTGATTTACCGGTCGATCTACGTTCCTACCCTCATCTATGTCATGAGCTTTGGGTCATGACCCGAAGGAACATGACCCAGAGATCGTGGATACAAGCGGCCAAAATGGGTTTTCTCTGTACGGTGGATTGGCTCTCCCTTAGAGGTAGGGTGAGAAGCTCAGTCATCTGGGAGAGACTCAAGAGTAGAGCAGCTGCTCCTTCATGTCGAGAGGAGACAGTTGAGGTGGCTCGGGCATCTGGTCAGGATGCCTCCTGGACGCCTCCCTGGTGAGGAGTTCTGGGCACATCCCACTGGGGGGAGACCCTGGGGAAAACCCAGGACTCACTGGAGGGACTATGTCTCCCGGCTGGCTTGGGAATGCCTGGGGATTCCCCCAGAGGAGCTGGAAGAAGTGGCTGGGGAGAGGGAAGTCTGGGCCTCCCTTCTTAAGCTGCTACCTCCGCAACCCGACCCCGGATAAGCAGAAGAAAATGGATGGATGGATGGATTTGCTAACTTTTCTAAGAAAATACAATGTTCACTTGAATTCACAGGAGCATATACATTCAGTAAAATAACTATATTTTCATACTTAACAATAACCTTTAACAATCTTCCAGATACAACATCTTCAATTTCAATAGACACTGGAAGAAAATTTCTTGAGAAAAGAATAACTACTCCTGCACTTAGTGAAGTTTAATGCCTCAGAATAAGATTTCCATCCCATTCTTTCTTCCAATCAACCTCATTAACATTGCTATGAGTTTTTTGAGAAAAAACTATATCAGTGCATTTAGATTTTAAAAGTTCAAAATACACAACCCTTTTTTCGCATCTCTTGCACCATTAAGGTTCAAAGATGAGATTTTAAATCTACTCATAATCACACAAAAAAGATCCAAAGGAAAAATAAAACATAGTGTCTTGTCAGCTGTTTTTTAACTTTCATGTAACTCACTTAATTTTTTGCAACAGTTTTCAAAGTCTATATATTTCAGTGTCCCTTAACCCATCAGAAATCCTTTGTCTCATTAACCATTTAACTGAGTCAACAAACAATTTTATATTTGGGAAAAATCATCTATGACCACATCCCTTTTTCCTTTTGTCACTTCTAAAAACCATCTAATCTGTTCTAGACTGTAACCATTACAGTTATAGAGGAATGAGAAGATTCTCTATTGCTATCAGAATCAGATACAGCCTCTGAATCACTTTCTTTCTCACTCTTTTCTTTTAACTGATTCTTTTTAGGTTTTACCCTTTTGGGTTCTTTAAATCTTCTTTTTGTGTTTGGTACTTTAAAAACATTTTCATCATCCGTGATCAGATTTCCTCCACTATGAAATAAGTCATCAACATCCATTTCTTCTTGTAATCCTTCTTGTGTAGTCGTCTGACTCTCTTTACTTCTTCAACAGAAGTAATGACATCCTCAATGTCACGTTCTGAAACATTTGACTGCTTTTGTTCTTCTGTTGAAACTCCTTCCCAATTGTTAACTTCTTGGGCTCCTTCCCCACGGGCAGCCACCGGATCTCCTTCCCCAGTTGTGTCCACTGTAGCTTCATTCACAGCATTCACTGATGTCCCTGGCTCTGGATTTTCGTTAACCTGAACAGTCTCTTTTTGAACCTTTTCAGTGCAATTATGAACTGAATGGCCCTCCTGGTTACATCCAAAACACCTCATAGTTACCATTGTTGCAAAAATAGTGTAATCAAAGCCACCGACCTTGAATTTCATCACTATGCTCAGTTCCTCAATATCATTTTTGAAAATCATAAAAACTTGTCTTCTAAAAGAAACGTGTTTCAACTTTGCTGATTTGCAACCCGACGGGAGCATTTTCATTGCCGACATGATCTGACCATGACGTGACAATTCCTTCAGCAACACATCATTGCTGATGAAAGGTGGCAAATTAGACAGGATGATCTTTTTAGCAGGGCTCTCATTGAAGGGAAAACAGTAGTTTGCGTATTTCTCAGAACAGTTCCCCTCTCAACTACACTGTTCACCTTGTCAATCGAGTCCAAAAACAAAACCACTGCATTGTTCATTCTGGACACTGCCTTCACACTTTCATACCTAACAAGTTCCCCAACAGCCAAACCATACTCCTCATCCAAAAAATCCACGGCAACTCTTATCTTAATACCATGTCGACGTGAATGGCTCCTACAGCCTGCAGCACCGTGACATTTTCCAGCCATCACACTGAGCTAAAAGCTTGGTGCAGCTGAAAAAGACACTATTAAAACACCAGTGAAAACAGAATGTGTTGAAGTGCATGCTTGTTGATGTTTGCATTATTAGGTACCTTACCTTTATGCTGTTATCGTTAAGAAATATTGTTCCTTAGTCATTGTTAAACAGTCCTTGCTCAGTTAATTGGTTTGTCGAACAGGAAAACCTGTTTCTCTTATGGTTATTTGCCATTTTTTGTTTTTCTCTGTCATTTTTCAGATGATTCCTCCAAGAGGCTGTGCTTACATTGTCATGATACACAGGCAAGATGCTTACAGGGCACTGCAGAAACTCAGTAGAGGATCGTCAAAAGTTAACCAGAAAGCAATTAAGGTGGGTCTTATTTATTTTGTCTCTGGATATGCCACTGGGAAAAAATTCTGGAAACAAATCCGAATTTAAATCAAATTATTTCCTACCAGATTGCTTGGGCTTTGAACAAGGGTATAAAGCCTGATTTTAAACAGTACTGGGATGTGGAGCTGGGTGTCACTTATGTACCCTGGTCTAAAGTCAGAGAGGACCAGTTAGAGGAGCTGAAGGAGGGAGGAATGCTGGATATGGATACCTTATCACCAGGTAAAAAAAACAACTAATGTGAGAGAAATGTTTATGTTCGAAATGACTGAACACATTTTCTCCCCAATATATATATTTTGAAACTTTACACGGTTAACTTTGTTAAAAAAAACAACTAAATTCACCATTACCATTTGCTAAATTTAGTCAGCTTTATTACTTAGTAATTACTATCACGACTGACTTTGCAGACTGGAGCAGCATGAGAAAGACCTTCGACCACCTTGAGGAACCCACACACAATGGCCGTTCTGAGCAACAGCAGCCTGAGGAGATACAAGTGTTACCCATGGCTGTTGCAGCTTCTCATCCTGTACAAGTAAAGAACACATAGAATATTTAGAGTTTCAAGCCTGCAGGAGCAAGCAGGCCGTTTGCAAGCAAGGCATGGCTGTTTGCCTGCTCACAGCAGGAAACTCTTGTTTTTACTCTGATTTTCCATTCTTCTTATTCTGTTTTCCCACTGAAAGTCATACTGGACCCTACCCCCTGAAACTTACTACAATTATTATTTTTATTTGGTATCCGGGTTCAGTATCCACAACGGTACTGAAATACAAATATTTAGCCACATTCGCCTGTAGATGGCACTATGATACAAAATCCATGTTTCAGTTTATAACTCCAAAACCAGAAGTCTCGTTAACAAAATTGATGTGGGCAAAGTTTCTTAGAAAGATTCTCCAACAGATGTTTCACTGTGCAAAAATTGCGTATCTGGATTATTTTTCACCAGGGAAGCAAGAAAATTTAATTCACCAAACCCAGTCTCCTCCCTTACCATCAACTCTAAGCCAAATGAAACCTGTCACAATATATGCTGAGGAAGAAACAAAGAGAAAGTTATTGTGGCAAATGTATTTTTTTTTGCCCAATTACGATGTAATAACTGATTAAACATCACTACACACGCCACTACAAAATTAAATTGTTCATAATTTTGAACCCGTAAAAAAATCCGCAATTTCCTTCAAGTACAAACACAATATTTATGGCTAGGTAGCTGTCTTTCTCACGCGTTTCATGGTTAGTTGAAGTAGGGGCTCATTTAAAAAATCTGAGAAATGCTTCATTTGGACAATGTTTTTATTTGAGTTCTCCCACGATGCATCATGCAATGTTTTTCATTTGACAAAGTCCACAATGTGTCACGTGAATGCTTTTCCATTCTTCTTCTTAGGTTTCTCTGCTGAAACTTGTACTTCAACCTACCCTCCAAAACTTTTTACAACTTTTATTTAGTATCTGTGTTCACAATTCACACCGCTACTTGGATATAAATATTGAGCCACATTCACCTGTAGGTGCGCTATGGTAAGAAAAACGTGTTTCAGATTATAACTCCAAAACTAGAAGGCACATTATTTTCAGGACTGTCCTGCATTTGAAACATTTTGGGACAGAAAACATCCTAAAAAATTGCCGTCTTGGTCAACATGCGTAGATGGGAAGCGCATTGGGGGTTGGAACCTGCTGGGTTATAATATAACTTACAATTACAGTTGTAATTGAAATTATTAGTGTTTTATATTTGAAATGTTTTTTTTATAATTTATGGTTCAATTGTAGTAAGAGACCCATATGCCAGTTACTATAGTCCTTCACAAAATGGGTTTTATTTTGCATAGTGTTACCTTAAGTTCGCATGGCATTGGCCGAATTATCCGCTTATTCATTTTCACAGGTCCCTTCATTGCAGCAGCCAATGGTTGCTATGGGTTCCCTCCAACCTCCGGTCTTTCCTGGTCCCATTGGGATGCCTCCACCTGGCTTTGCTCCAGGCATTCCCCTTCCTCCTTTCATCAGACCTGGCTTTAACCCGTTGCAAATGCCCCCAGGTAGCTTTTTTACTCTTTGCAGTTGTTTTAGAAACTAGGATGCATGTCTTTCACTCTGGTCAGAGTGATTCTTAATGGGTTTCACTACTATATCTGCAGGTTTTCCTGCCTCGGGACCTATGCCCCTCGGTCCACTACCTCCTTCCAAAGGTGGAGTTGATGACCCCCCTCAAGACCCAGCAGGTCAGGGTGCCAAGAAAAATGATGAGGTCCTAGAGAGTCCAAATTTATTTAACCACCAAAGGGGGCACATGGGTTAGTAATTTTGTTACTTTTCGGTTAACTAAAGAAACAAAATAATGGGGTTTGAACTATTTAATAACTTAAACTTAGCAATCTTAACTACTTGTGGTTTTCCCAACAGGACCTCCAGGAGGTTTTCCAGGTGGACCTCTAACTAATTCTATTGGTGGTCACCCCGTTGGTCTTCTTGTAGGACATCCCGGCGGTCCTCCGGTCGGACATCCCGGCGGTCCTCCGGTCGGACATCCCGGCGGTCCTCCGGTCGGACATCCCGGTGGTCCCCCGGCCGGACATCCCGGCGGACCCCAAGTTGGACCTCCAGGTCCAGGTGGACACCCTGGAAACATCCAGTCCCCTCTTGGGGGTCTACTAGGTGCCCGACCTGGTATGATGCCACTCCAGCGACCCCAGGGTCCACCGCCTTCACACATGCAACGTTTCCCTCCACCACAAGGGCAAAGGCCACCTCATCCCAACGTGTCACCTGGCCCACCACAGTTGATACCCAGGGGGCCACATCCTCAAATGATATGCCATGAGCCGCCACAACCTAAAGGAGGATTTGGGATGCCCCCTCCACATAACATGAGAAGTCCCTTCCCTCGAGGTCATGGCCCACCCCCTCAAGGTCCTGCCCTGTTTACAAGACCAGGTGGTCCTAGAAGCTTCGAAGAGCAGGAGGAAATGGATGACAGACCGCTCAGGAGTGACAGGCCAGGATTCAGGGATCGAGAACAGGAGAGGGACAGAGACTGGGATCGAGACAGAGACAGAGACAGGGACAGAGGGTTTGGAGGGGGAAGGCGTTTTGGTGATGGAGGCAGAGGAGGGGGTAGTGACAAAATGGATGGGCGGGACAGGCTAGGAGGTTGGCAGGAAGATGTAGGGAATTCCCGTGGGGGCGGATGGGAGAGAGACAGAGATCGGGACAGAGATAGACGGGACTGGAGAGAGAGGCGAGGCAGCCTTGATAGAGACAGAGATCGAGGCCGCAGTGACGATGGGGAGAGGGATCGAGGCAAAGCGGAGGGCGGCGAAAGAAGCAGAGGAGAAGGAGGCAGCCGGGACAAAACCAGAGTGGCTGAAGTCAAAGCAGACAAACCCAGACGGTCGGAGCGACGGGAGAGGACGTCGCGGTGGGATAAAGACGATCGACTGGCCGAACTGGAAAACATGGACAAATTCCGGAGCTCTAACAGCACGGAGCAATCTGGTGGGACTCCTCTGGTTACGGTGGAAACCAGGAAAGAGCCAAATGGGGAAGCCACTAAAAAGAAGGAAGAGTCAGAACATTTACTTGCCGGGCCGATTCCAGCTGCTGAAAATGCCCAATCCTCAGAGTCTAAAGACCCGGCTCAAAATGAGTCCAAAGCAACAAAAGAAGAAAAAGATGCAGCAGCATCATAGACCTTCAACCTGTGACTGCTGTGAATGAGAGAAACTCCGAAAAAAGTTTTGTTCACTGTAATAGTCTCAGTTCTAACTAGTGACTTCGTCAGATGATCATTGACAGTTCCTGGGTGGTAGCACATCTCCCACCACGTTGTCAAGCAAATGAAACCAGATCTGTTGAAACATCACATTACGTGTATAATGTGCATTTTGGTTTCATTTTGATCAATAGTTAGATACTTGTTTTTTATTACCGTAGTTTGTATACAGATGGGGGAAATTACTGTTGTCCCAATTTTATTCATACTTTCATGTCATCACCTAGAGAAAGGAGCTTCTCAACAACAAATTAGTTCTGTTATGGAGTCACTTTTAAAATCTGCAACACTGAAAACTATTGAAATGTACTGTAATGGTAGCTTCAATCTATTCTCCTTATCACTGCTTATGACATTACCACCACCAACAGACAGAATCTAATGATTTTAAGAATTAATTAGCTGAAAGGATTTTATTTCTAAGGAAACAAATGTGCATTTGTTACCACAAGAATGTTTCTTTTATTTTGTTTTCTTTTAAGGTAAGAACAAGGAAAATATATGACTAATCAGAGAAATACACATGTAGTGTTTTAAAATTTTAAATTTTTACATATTCAAGAGTATAATTTAATGCTACAGTAATGAACAATGGCCATTATTCAGCTAGAATATTTCCATTAAAAATAGTTTCCAGAACTGGAACTATGAACAACAGCTATTCAAAAAAAAAGAAAAGTTTGATTTGTCAAAAAGACAAAATTTTGATAAAAAAAGAAAACATTTGGATTTGAGAAATTTAAAACAAAGATGTTTTCTATCGATGTTAAAAGAAGACTAAAAAAAATTGTTGAATTACCTCACCTTTCTTTTGCCTGCATTACTTTTTTCTTTTTTATCAGTGCTATGATTTTTACTGTTGAGCAAATGGTGATTGTCAGATTTGTCCTCTTTCAGCAGTTTGTCAAATTCAAAAATATATTATTCAAAAAACTGAACCCAGTTTCTCAATTGAGAACACATCATATAACATTACAGATTTCTTTTATTTTGAAGCCCAGAATCAGCAATCTGATAATTTTACACTGAGTTGTGTAAAGCAGAAATGCTGAAAAATGAAGGCCGCTGCCTAGGACACTGCTGTAAATATGCTTTTGTCACTGATGACTTTAAGGTTTAATGGTAATAGTTGTTAATATTCTGTGATTTGTGTATCTGAAACACATTTGAGACAAAAAGAACCACAGATACAGGTTGCTTTAATGTTTTTAACTCCTAGTGGTTTGAAAAATGACAGGTGTTTTTATGGTTTCTTTTCAATATGAAAGACATGGACATGAAATCGTCAACATTTCAGCCATAGGAACTTGTTTTTAATAAACTATTTTTGTACCAAATGTTTTTTTTTTTTTGCTTCTTTTAACCTGTGCCTAACTCTTGATTATATATTTGTTTTTGTTCAGCTTTGTCAGATAAATGCTCAAATGTGAAATATGTAACCTGCCTGTGCAAGTTTTTGGACTAAGCTTCGTGGTTTAAAAGAATAACATGATCCTTTATTAAAAGTAAGGTCTTATCATAAAAGGTTAATTGGCTGTTCAGCTCCTCTGATTTTTTTTCCAGATTCGTTTAATAATTTGATTAAATTTATATATTTCACTATTTGAGAAAGTTTAAAACTTCCCTTCCAGAGTTATTTAAATTGCTCCATCTAGTATGACATAATGAACTATTAGAGGGTTCTTTTAAGTTTCTTTTTGACAACTTATACATGCACTATACCTTGTGAAAGTATTAATAACTTCCATGTATTTTATCTTTTGTCTGCTTCATTGTAATACATAAACATGCTTCTATCTAAACCATTACAAACCATTTAGGTTCATTTTGTTCAAAAGTGAACCTCTGCCTCTGTCTTAGGATATTTGCACTATCCATGTTTTTTCCCTTTCAGGACTGACCTGTATTTAGCCCTATCCATAACTATCAACTCTCACAGGTTCTCTTGTCTCCTGCAAAACAAAAACACCCCCACAAAATTATTCTGCCATGTTTCACAGTGGGGTTGGTTTGATCAGGGCGGTGATATTTATTTTTCTGTCACACATCATTTTGTGTGTAAGCAAAAAATGTTGATTTGACATATGAGTAGAGCACATTCTTTTACATTTTGGCTGTATCTGCTGTGGTTCAGTGGTTCCCAGCCCTGTCCTGTGGACACACTCATCTACATGTTTTAAATGTCTCCCTGGAGCACACCTGACTTCAAATGAATGGCTCATTAACATTAACTTTTGCAGGCATCTACAAAAGTTGATGGCATGAGAACTAGACAGTCAATTTGAATCGTTTGTGCAGGGGCCTTTCCAACTATGCAAGGAAGTGGGTTTTTAGTACCAGGCTTGTGGAGAAAGCTTCTTGACACCAATTTAATGCCTTGAGATAATTGGGGCTCTGTCTCTTTAAAACGTGTTCTTTCCTACACTTTGTCTTCAGCTCTTCATCACAACGTTTCTCCATTAAACCTTTACCAGTGTTTCACTGAGAAGCAGCTCATATGATATGGTTTGCAGATGTGCAGTTCCACCATGTTTTGGGTGATTGCTGCTGGCGCTAGTCTGGGGAACTGAGTGGGAGAGTTGCGGGGGAGGGGTGCTCATAAGGCCATAATTCGGTTTGGAGACTGCAGGAGCTGCATAGAAAAGGCATCGCTCGGTGAGACCGAGCAAGTTGAACACTGGAATGGCTGCCACAGATTAAACCATTTCTCAAACATGGATGAAAGAATCAAAACAACACTCCAATAATGTTTTTAGGAAATGACATAACATGAGGTAAAGCTTACAAAAGGTAGATTTTGCAATACTTCTAAGTTTGTAGTTGTCAACAAATGTATATATTTGTTGACAAATGTATACATTTGTGACATATGTTCATATCTGTATCACAGTGGTACCAACATAGGCGAAAATATATTTATTCTTTCTAGAAATAATTTTTACAGACTTAAACCACATTCGTCAACCTGGCTACAGTTGACTTTTTTTTTTTCCATACAAGATTACGACCAATCAAAACATCCCTTCTCAATCTATTGGTTATCTGCAATATAAACCCGCCCATTACGTTAATTGACGCAGCGTTTACTCAGTTGGCTGTCTGCTCCTTGTGATAGTGAGTCTGGTGAGGCCTGATTGCTGCAGAGATGGTGCTCAAAGCCGTGTGTGTCCTAAAAGGAGCTGGGGAGACCACTGGGACGGTTCATTTTGAGCAGGAGGTAAATGTGCGACAAGGTGTAATGATTAGAAATGCGTCAGCTTAAAAGTAAAAAGAAGAAATTTAACTTTTTTTTTTTTTGGTCGGGTGCTTTAGCTTTGTAGTGCTAAGTAAGCTAACTTTCATTCACAGGTTAGCTAATGCTTAAGTTTTCAAGGAGACACGTCTTGTTTGTTGTCTCCCACCAAGTCCCATGCTTGACTTACGTTTTTAATCAAAGATGTAGGCATGTTTGTCGCAGATTCGCATAGTTTTCCAACACTTACTCGATGTAAATTAGCTTTCGAGTGTGTTCTGCAAAACAAACGTAAAATGCACATGTCGGTATGTTATTTTGCACTCTTTTGTTTCATAGCAGCGCTTAATTACCCAGCTAATGTGGCTGAAATCAAAGGCTCTCGAATCATATAACCTTGGAACATTTTAGGGCTGGGAGTGGTAATTATTAACCGCGCAGACGCCTGTTGCGTAAGTTGGACATTAGCATACTCGCTCACTGCTAGTGGTGGTTTCTTAATCACGCCCAAGTCATTCGTAAAGGTGGTTAACTAATATGCGTTGATTTTTACGTAACCTCACTGAAAAGCTGCTGCGTGGGGCTCACAGCTGGGTGATATGAAAGTGTCCCATTTGATTTTTCTGCCGAGTCATTCCCCCTCTCCGTCATGGATCGAGTCTCCACTTCGTACCCGCTTTTTGTCCCTCAAGCGTTGCTCTCCAGTTATGTCCTAGTTTCTCGCATAGATATGATTAAGTTTTGGATGCGCAATGTGATGGTGTATTTTACACACGTGCAGCGATGCTGTGCATGACACAGCTCCACACTTTTACTTGTAGTTTTCTTAATATTATCTAGGTATAGTAGTTGTATTCCTTGGCCCACTGTACCTCTATTTGGCTATAAACTTGACTTGTAATATTGTGATTATTTGACTGGAGGCGTTGCAGACAGGCTCTTGTTGTAATCCGTTGACTTCAGTGTCACTTGAATGAAAGTCTTTTTATTGTGGTTCTGATCCAGATTTGAACTTTGCTCATTTTACCTTCTTTTTATGCATGTAGAACTCATTGGATCAGCTCAGGCTCATGAAAACATTTGATAAAATCAAAATATCTTTGAGGAATTTCTTAATATTCAAGTTGTTAAATGCATACACTTTCCATAGAGTAGATTGCAGAACATTGGTAATCTTAAGATTTGTCTTCACTATATGTCTGTGTAATAAATTGTCTTTAAGTTCAATGAGGCATTGTGCTATATAAATAAACTGAAGTGTAATCTGTGGATATAGATGCTGGAAAACCATGCGTTTCAACCTCTTGAAGACATGTCTTGTAAATGTGTGTTTTCAAGACATTCAGTTCAATTTGCTTTGTGGGTAATTAATTATTGCTGCCTGCCTCTGACAGCTCTTTGGTGCCCTTTGTTGCTGTTTAATCCCTAGAATGAGTCGGCTCCTGTGAAGGTTACTGGAGAGATCAGTGGCCTCACACCTGGTGACCATGGTTTCCATGTCCATGTTTTTGGAGATAACACAAATGGTGAGTGGGTGTTTTTTAAGTGCTGCTTAAATGTTTAAAGGTGTTTTCCACTGGGGATCTAAAGGATTGAATATTGTATTTTCTAATTTCCAGGGTGCATCAGTGCAGGACCACACTACAATCCCTTTACAAAGAACCACGGTGGTCCTACTGATGTAGAACGGTAAGTTAATCACGGGGAAATGAGCAGAGACATGTTCAGTGAAATTTGCCTACCTGGTAATGGAATAGATATTGACAATTTCTATACATGCTAAACAGGAGAAAAAAAGTAGACCACTTGTTTTTGTTAATTGGATATTAATCTAATTTAAGTTGGTCAGGTCTTTGATCTATTGAACAGTGAGAAACAAAAGTTGCTGCCTGCTGCTTTTCCAGCCTAAATAAAACTGAGGCTTTAAATGATGATGATGTTATATGATTAACAATTGTATAAAAATACACATGTACACAAAGAATTAATGCTTTATGCCACTTTTTTTTTCACCATTGCTATAAGGTGGTACTAAAATACTTGTACTAATTTTTATGTTTATAACATACCTTAAATGAATTTGAGAATGATTACACAGGGCTAAGAACTGGAGTTTTACATTTTTCCAACTAGACACGTTGGAGACTTGGGGAATGTGACTGCTGGAGCCGACAATATGGCCAAGATTGACATCAAGGACTCTTTTATCAAGCTCTCAGGGCCCAACTCCATTATTGGCAGAACTATGGTGGTAAGTCATTTTCATCTATTTTTTTTATGTTGATGGCTAGATTATTTTTTTTCCTCAAGTCACAGACTGTAAATCTGCTTATTCTGTTAGATCCACGAGAAGGCTGATGATCTTGGAAAAGGAGGGAATGACGAAAGCCTTAAGACGGGTAATGCTGGCGGGCGCCTGGCCTGTGGAGTTATTGGCATCACCCAGTAAATCGAGTTCTCAAAATGAAGCAATGAAAATTTCCCCAAGACACTTAATGAGACCAACATAGCTACTAGATGTAACCTTGTTCTTTTCAGAACTGTGTGGGCTTTTGACATGTTTGATAGTTTAGCCACTCTGCCCTATCTGTTCCTATTGGAAGTTGTCTGAATGGGGTCTGTCTGCCAATTAGCTTTGGCCCAGAAGAATTGATAACGCACAAGTCATTTATAAATGTATACTATTGCAAAATAAATATTTCTTGAGATTCATGTTTGCAATTGTCATGTTTTTCAGTATTTAGACTTCATGATTGAAAAACTGTACTTGAGTTTTGTCTGTCACGTACAACTTGTTTTGCAGACCCTGCAAACAACTGCCCAACACATATTTTGTTGCTGCTGTTAATACTGCAGAATATTTCATCAGTAGTCGGTTAGTTTGGGTTCTGGCACAAGTGGATTTTATATTGTCATGTGGTCCTGGGTTCAAAATCAGTGCTCACCTAAACAGTTAGTATTGCAGGGTATTTCTTTATGGGTAGGTTAATGGTGCAACAGCAATCCAGCAGTTTCACCTCATATTGGTCAGTGCTAAACTTTAAGATCAACCATGTTTCTTAAATCCATTTCAGTATGGCTTCAAAGTATACTGTAAATTCTGAATTGCACTCATTTGGGTGAGTTCACTTTATGTCAAAATTTAGTAAATGTCATTGCCTAATGTTTGTTTTCCAGGGCCAAAGAGCCATTTTTAAAGCACAATCATTTAACTTACCTGCAGTCCTTATAAAAAATGCTGAATACATCACATAACTTAAAAGAAAGCTCTGAGGGATGTTGGCATGTGAGGTAACTTAATGCTTCAGAAATGGAACGACCTTCTTCATAAAGATGCAGTTTCATTCATTGTTTTCTATCCCCTAATATCCCGAGTGTCGGAGGGATTCTGACAGTTTAGCAACCAACATGCGTTAAACTTGATTGTCCTCTGGAGGGCGTTGCTAAACCAAATTGAAACCACACCTATCACTAATCTGATATTCAATATCCATTGAGTATATAAAAAGTCTTGATTTCCTTAATTATTTGTAATTTAAAAAAAAATAAATTATATCCCAGCAGAACATTTACTAGTAGATGTCGTTTTTTTTTTTTTTTTTTTTTTTGTAGCATTTTATTGTGACAGACCAACTTGTTATACTTAAAAAATATATATATCACTGTCGCACATTTGATTTTATGCCAATCTTAGGCCATGGTGCCTTTTTGTGACGCACTATAAAGTTCGAAAGTTCAGATTTATTTTTAAAATTCACTGAGCAACTTGAGCAACTAAAATAAACTGAGCAACTGAGTCCCATTTTGACCAAATATGCAAGAAGACATTCATCTGTGTATACAAACTTTATACCAATCACTTTTTTCAGATAGCTGGTGGATGACATCTGAAATCACCATCGCTTATTTTATGCATGAATGGAGACTGCCTGTAAATTGATATGGTTCTGTGATCAAGAAAATTTGAAGATAATGGAATAGTTTAGGTTTTTCGGAAGAAAAACTGTGGGCACCAAAAACATATACAATATATCCTATTTTTACATTTAAGAAGTACCTAGATCAGGTCATAAGCAAAATATCCACAGCACTTCTAATCTTAAAAAATGGAAACTTTTGCCTACTTATGGTTCAATAATGGTTACAAAATGTTGCTTTTGGAGGAACATAATGCTTGTCACTGAATAAAGGATTATTTTTGTGTGGTGTGCCTGCAGTGATGGAGCCTTTAGTCAGGGATTTGAAACCAGGTCAAAACTAAGGGAAAATGGGTGTATTTGTGTTGACGGATGCAGCCAGTGAAGGAAAAAGATGGGCCGACTGCAAAAGCAGGTAAAAATAGCCTGGAAGTGAAGGTGATGAATAATAGAGATTATAAGTGTGTCTGACAGTGAGGTAAAGGGAGCACGACAGCAGTCAAACAAAACCTAGCATAAAGGTGAGTTATAACAGAAATGTGCAAAAAAGAATATGAGTAATGGATGGGAACTCCAGCTTTCCATTGGTGGAAGAGTTTTGTCAAGTCTTAAATGTTCCAGATTTTGTTGAATCTTATTTTAAAATGCACATTTTAACTTTGGTATTTTATATATGCATTTTGTGAGAAAAATATTTAGCTGTCTTCCTCAGATTAAATGAAAAGCGGTCCTTAGAAAACCGAAAATCCTGAGGTTGCTAATGTCTTAAAGCAAAATGTGTCAAGGAAATAGATGTAGGAATGTTTGGTTCATTGTTACTGAGTTTTTAACTTGCCACTTGGCAAACATTGGCCATCTCATTTAAATCCAGCTGAAACAGTTTTTCTCCAACTACACAGAAATAAAAACTGCAAAAGCCCACCTTTCATGTCACAGTTCAAAGTGAAGATGTTGATCGTTTGTTACATAAACATAACTCAGGGGTCAACGTCATTCCTACATGTTACATCAGCAGATGACGGTGTCTCTTACCAGCATGCGCGTATTGTTTTTGTGTACTTAGGTGGGGAAATGTCACAGGTTTATTTTTATATTCATAAGCATGCAACTTTGGGCTTCCAGTGCTGGGAAGAACCAGTGTGGTCACATTTCTGGAGACAACTTCATATTCTTCACACTCAGCTCTTCAGCTCTTTAAGCATTCTAGGACATTCTTTTCTTGAAAGACAAGCAGCGTTCTGAAATGAAAAAAAGGCATCCTCCATGCTTCTTTAAAGTATCCAGGTTAACCTTCGATGTATTCTTTAGACATATATTTTTCCTTGCTTACTCTTCTTTGTATTTCACAGAACATCACAATAAAGTACATTAAAATTTGCATTTAAAATGTGTGTGGAAAAGTCTTTTCCTGTTTTGTTTTTTTTTTTTTTGCTGAGATGAAAGTTCACCTTTTTGTACACTGTCTACCTGTTTCTCTGTGGGAACACTGCAGAGAAAAGGATCCGTAGGTCAGAGGTGAGATGCCATAAATGGTACACATGCTATGGGACATGGTTGGTTGGTAGACTGACTAATTTGAAGGCTCCCTTTGACCTCACCTTTGACCTCCTCAGCTGTGTCACATGAGATCTTTAAAGAGGAGTCTGTGAACACAAAGTGCTTTTAATTTTGACAGATAGTGTCTTTTCTCATGTTCATTTTAGTGTATTTTTAACTTTTTAGTTATGAGCAAACTAAATAGCTTAACCACAGTATATAATGGTGAAATGAAAGGAAATTGATACATGGTTGTCTTTTTTTCTTTTTTTTCTTTTTTTTTTTTTTTTTACATACAATTAATATAAGGTGATGAGGAGTAGAGATACATTTTTAATTGTAGAGAATGAGGAAGTGTGGAAATGTAGTTGTACAGACTAGGGGAGAAGTAGAACTTGACTTGTTCTACTTCCTTGTTCCAGCTCCTTCCAAGGAATGTAAGATGTGACGTTATCTTGTTTCTGAACTCTTAGGTAGATTTCTGAATTTATAATTACTATGTGTTAAGCTAATTTAAATGAACCAAAACAAAATATACTGAGGAAAAATGCCAATATTTATTCTGAGTGGTTGCTGTTTATTGAGAGAACAAGAAAGTTTTTTTAGTTATCCATGTAAGGAATGGACCTGGGCTTGTTGACTTACGTTCTGATCTTTTGTAGTACCTAAGTCAAATAATGATTCCAAATGAGCGCTGATAAGATTTTATGGGACTGTTTGATGATCAAGACAAAAATTTGAGAGACAATAATGGGTGGAACTTAATCTTAATCACTTTCATATTGTAATCCTTTTTTTAAAAATTTTTTATAGGGATATGGAAAGAAAAGCAAATCAACAACAACAACATCAAAATACTAGAACTTAACAAACATCTAAACAACAACAATGAAAGTTGGAAATTATATTTGGAATTCAGAAAAAAAGGAAAATCATGTATATACTATAGGTATTCACAGTGAAGTGTTGAAGCAGCTGGGAGGGATAGGAAGCAGGTCCTTTGAGTCTGAGTCCATGGTCCTCGACTGGAAAAAAGTGGACTTATTCCTCTGAGCAGAGAATCTGTCTCTTTTTTAAGCAGAAGAGTTTGTCAATGTGTCTGTCTTGTTTATGACTGATGATAGGATGGAATGGGAGAAAGACAGATGGATTAGGGCTTCACAATGACCTTTAAAAGCTTATGATTTTTATGCAACTATTCATTTATTTCTATTTTTCATACCTATTATCTCTAGATTCTTTGGACTGATTACAGTTGAAATGCTTACTGGCAGTGAAGATCCTTCAGATACAAACACACTTAAAAGTATGTTGGCGTGTTTCCATTTAAAAACTTTCATATGTGTGTGTAAAATGTCCTGCACAGGTGTTAAGTGTTCTGAGGTTCACAGACAAATAAAAGCATCCAACGCTGTTTGTTAAACCAAGTTGAACGATTTAACAAATAAAAAGAAAAGAAGAAACCATGAGAGAAGAGGAAAGAATCTCTCCTCAAACAACCTTTTAAATAGAAGAGAAATTTTAGAGTCCAGATTCACTCAAAAAATGATACTGCTACATCAGGGGTGCTCATACTTTTTGAGACCAAGATCTACTTTTTCTCTCACCAGCCGGCTGAGATCTACCTCATCAGACGAAGACATAAAAATTGTAAATTAAACTCTATTGACTTATTTTATATGCGAATATACATCAGTTATAGCAGAAATAATAAAGTGATAGAAAACCTGATGCAGTTGCTTCCTCAGTGAGATTCTGAC
>CAEGAD010001259.1:0-20018 GCA_903067055.1 Poeciliopsis paucimaculata
TATATAAGAAATACTAAACAAAGACTTATCTTTCCTCCTTAAAGATAAGTCAACTTAACTTTAAGGGAAGAAACCATTTTTTTTTTTTTTTTAACTTTTTAAAAAATATATTTGAAAACATTCCAGCATATTCAGTCACCATGCGATATAGCTAAAGCCAGTTTCCTTCCAGACCATAAAACACAAATTAAACAGCTAATATTTCATTTTTAAAAAGTGAACAGCTTCACGCTGTGTGGGAAGGTTTCGCAGGTCTTTGTGATCTCTCCCCTCCTGTCTGGGAAATGTGACTCCTGTCATTTTTTCAGACGCTGTGAAACCAAATGAGTTAACAGGCATGTGATAGAAACTATGCATTTTCTCCTCCTGTCGTGGCTAGCAAAGGCTATAAATGGTAAAGAGGATTTTTCCCAAGATGGAAAAACATCAGAAAGTCTCCTTAAATAAGGAAGTACTGGTTTAAAATGTCCAGTATTCGCTGCAATCATGCTGACATCGACTAAACAAACCAAAAAATGTACAGATATTCACTGATGTGTGTTGACAAGCTACTCAGAAATATGTTTGTTTCCACTATAGTAAATTGTAACTTGATCCAATAACAGACAAAATAGCAACACAAAGACAAAAACTGACCCTGGTGTGAGAAACAAACAAGTTTGGTTGATTTTATGGAACCATGTGTCCAGTGTCTTGAACTGTCCTTGGGACATTACAACAATGTCCCAAGGACAAGGGGTCTGTTTGTCATACAGTTCAAGAGACAGTTATCCCAGATACTGGGATAACTGTCTCTTGAACATACATATTATGTATGTTCAAGAGACAGTATTACATACATATTACATACTGTATGTAATACAGTATGTAATATTACTGTATTACATACAGTAATATTACATACATATTACTGTATGTAATATTTTGAATTCAATGAAAGTTGTCTAAAAAATTAAAAAATAAATAAAAAAATTCAAATCTTTTCTCCAAGTTTTCTAGCATTGAACAAATAGAAATAATTTTGGTAATTCCAACTAAGCTACAACAAGATACGTTTGCTCTGATTTGACTTCAGACAATGAGAGAAAAATGTATTTGCGTCTTTTCTTTCAGTGTATATAAATATCTGGATTCAACTGTATGTCATAACCTCTTTGAATTGAAGAATATTAGAACGTGAATTTGATTTAAAAAAAAAAAAGTGGCTGCATCGTTTGATGTTATAGTTTTATCTGCATTGATATTCACACTTAATGAAAAGATTCGCCATCTACTCCCAACCTGAATGTGAAATATGTGAAATAAAACATAGTTGTTGTTTTTTTTTTGTTTTTTTTTAAAAATGGTTGTTAATCAGCAAGTTTTGTTTTTGTCTGACCTAGATTTTAGGACTCCATGTCAACTGGATACTTTGACATTTTAATAGGTAATGCAATTTGGCAAACTACAAATAGGACAAAACTCCATTATGTGATTCCAATCTGGGATCCTGTGAAAAACAGAGGCCTTCTGATCATGTATTCATTACTGGACGGACAGTGAGTGAAAATTTTCACCGCCACCTGCCACTGCCATCTGTGCGGTCTTTATTGTTACTGGTTATTCAGACGGCCAAGTGGTGGAAAGCTCTCTGACGTTACTTGGTTTGTTAGGGAACTTTGTTCATTTATTAAAACACGCAAAGGGCTTTGCTATATTAACCCACTGATGGGTAAAAAAAAAAAAGGGCTCTAAATGTGGCATCAATAAGAGATAGCATGTTTTGCAAGAGAAACACAAATGCTGCAGGTGATTCTTTGAGATGAACAGGATGTGCAGAGGTGAAACTTGATCCAGCGTGGAACAAATGTGGTGGAGCAATAAGTGGATTCGTGATCTTTGAATGCTTTATTGATTCAATCAGCACCTCTCAGGACATACATGGCACTGTGCTCATCTCACTGCATGACATCTTCAAATGAAAATCAGGTCATTAAATGTGTGCAAGGGAACACAGAAGGGACCAGGAAGAGGGAGCGTGGCACATTAATTAGTCATAAAGCTTTCAATATGACATGACACCTTTTTTTTTTAATCAATTCTGCCTTCATGTAATATTTGTTTCCCCCTTCTTTAGTCGTGGCTGGCTTCTTCTGGGAATGCTCTGTTTAAGGATGACGTGGAGAGGACGAAAGCACGCAACAGAAGGCCACTTACCCAACTCCATCCCGTCTTTATGCCGTAAAAAATAGCAAGGGAAACAGCTGTCTCCTTTAGACGGAGGAGAAGGAACAGTTTGTCTCTCATGTTGTAACCATGATAACAATCAGCCTCCTGGTCCAAGTCCACCTACATCTTTATAGGAGAGAGGACATGGCGGACCGTGCCAATTCACTCCTACCCGTGGTTTACAGTTGGGAAGGCTCCAGGCCAAATGGAGTTCAGCCTTTCTAGAGTTTGTTTCCTCTCATAATTTGTCAACCAAATTAATAGTTTAGAAATCTGAGAGCATTTCTGTACAACAACGGAGCCTGTTTAAAATAGTTGATCCATAACATATTTATTTACTATTCATAGGTGAACATAGACGTCTTTGCAAAGCCACAATACACACAGATGTAATTCTGGAATAAAACAAATGGAAAGCTTGTTTTAGTCTGACCCCTAGTGGAAATGTTTAGTGTTGCAGCTCAGTCGTTTGAGCAAACTTTATTTCTGTGGTACTTTTCATACAAACTGCAACACAAAATGGTTAGTAGATGAAAAACACAATAGAATGATGCTTAATGGTGATGGACGTGATATGGGATGGACACCTAACAATGAAAACATTCTTATTAAATAAGAGGAGAAAAGAAACGCTGTCTTTACTCCGCAAGAAAGAAAAATGAGACAGATGTATGTCTTCTGGAACACAAACATAAAATAAACCAACTAAGTAAGAACAGTAAAGAATAGCCGCTCAACTACAACCACAGAATAAAAATAAACAAAACTAAATAATTCAGAGGTAAAGTTGCTGATAAAATGCTACTGCTTGTGTGCCCCAAAAGCAAATGAAAAATAATAATAATAATTGATACCTTGAACATAAGATACGATAAAGGACTGAGACCTAAGCTACACTAAAAGCTGAATAAATATAATAACGTCAAAAACAACTCAGATAAAAGCTACATTACACTGATAGGTTTGACATTATATCTGTGGGTTCATGGACTGGTCCAGGAAAGAGCTTTGAAAACAAGCAAAATACATAAAAAAATAAAAAAATAAAAAATCGTAACAAATCTTTAATGTAAAGATTTTGAAATATGTCACAAATTTGTGCTGGTTTTTGTTGAAAATCAGGCAGCTGGATTTTGGAGCCTTAATATTTCCTCCAGCAGATGGCGCACGTTAGTTACTAATCTTGAGATAGAGCTTATAGGCTTTACATTGGTAAAACCTATATGCTCTACATATGCTATATATATATATATATATAGCATAAATAAGTTATCTACATGTACATAGATAACTTATTTTTCTATCTTCGCTCTAGAAAATTAAGCCATCCGCTTTGCTGGGGAGGAATGTTCTGACTTAATCTCGATTTGGCTGCACACAAACTTATAATGTGGTTATTTATCCAAGATCATTTCAGCAGCCAAGTTAGTTATGAATGACTGGTGAGTTACGCAGAGCTCATGGTGTAGCAATTAATCCAGCTGCTGCTCCTATAAAGTGTAAAGTCCTGAAATGAGCCTCTGAGATTAGTAAGCAGATGTAGCCGGAGGCTCCTGTTTCCTTTGTGTTGGCTGAAGGATAACAGAAACTCACTGCAAAACTTTATAGTTCCAATGAACCAAGCAACAAACAAAAATACAACTTGTAGACTGTTTAGAGGATAAATTTAATAATAAAATTCTGCTCTGATGTGCATTTCATTTCCTGAGCACTTGACTCTTTAGTTTGGGTCTATTTTAATCCAGCAACTTTCCAATTCTTTTGTCTCAGATTAAGAAAGTTCACATTAACTAAGTGCATGGTTGGATATTGTACCTACATATCTTGTGTTTGCCTTTGAAACAACCTCTTGATGTCACTCCACAACTTCCCAGCAGAATTAAGGTTTTCAGTGTTTGCAAAATTTAAATGCTGCTGTCACCTTTAAGGCGTTCAGCATTCTTCATTCTTTGTAAGTTTCAGTGGCTGCCAACGCAGATTCTGTCTGAGAATTTGTGCCTCTGTAATCATTGGTGAAGGTCTTATTTATGGTTTTTCTTCATCTGTCTTTTTTTTTTTTTTTTTTTTTTTTTGTATGAGAATGAGACGTAGCTTTGTTTTCCAGATATTTGTTTTTGCTCTACAAGTCTTAGTTTTGTGATTGCATGTTGTGCTTGAGCTGTCCCTGAACTGCACATTTTGCTACAAAGAGACAAACTCTTCTTTGGTTTCTTTTTTTTAAGCTGAGATTAAATATAGCTTCCTGAGAGACCTGTTTGAACATGAAAACCTCTAATAAAGGCTGCGAGGTTTATGTTCAGCCTATTCTTCCACATGTGTAGGCAGTTTAAAGGAGCAGTTGCACGGTGCTTACATAAGTACAAATGTGTGTGTTGTTCTCTCAGTTCTAGGTTTGTATTTTTCCTTTGTGAAATGATTCCTTTGTGACTAAAGAGACACGACATTAGGCCCTTGTTCTTTCTGCTCCTGGTGTTGAAACACTTGAGTCATTCACCTCCCACCCTCGCCGGGTCAAAGTTTCGTGTCAGAAGTGCAGCATTTTCTCTGTCAGAGAAGCTCTGGCACGGGAAACCTACAGAGGGATGGAGTCATGTTCATTACATCATCTTTCAGCCATGCGCAAACAAGCAGAAAACTGGATCTGATTAAAAGCTGCATATGTGCACCACACGCAGACCCACGGCAAGGCCAAAAGGCCCATCAGCGATCGTAAACTCCTAAAGCTGGGAATGGAGACTTGAGATCCGCAATCACAAGGCCACAGAGTGACTTTTGTAAACACTCTGATTCTGAAGACGGCAAAATTAGTTTGTTTGTTAGTTGGTGTGTTGCCAAGGAGGTTCTCCGGTTTCTCTGAGGATTTCATGTTTTTGCTCTAATGTCTGCTCCCTTTGATCTTATAATGAAGTGGGCAACAATGCAACTTTTACACATTCATCATGTTTGACCTGCTCAATAAACAGCACATGAATCAGGCTCGGCTGTTTTGCATTCATGCAAATATCACATCAAGGTCTCCAGAAGCAGAACTTAGAGGTCTTAGTTTCTGTTTTTTTTTTTTTAAATAATTAAATGTTTTCAAGCAGTTTCTGATGTAGGTTTATTATCTTTCGATAGAAGCATAATTTTGAATAATTTTGTTTCTGTTATTAATTTCTAATTAAAGATTTTTTCACAGGCTGCAGTGTTATAATCACTTCTGGTCTTTTCTTCACAAACTTCTCAATGTTGGGGTTATCCATGCGGCTTTTCTTTTCACTTAACCTTCCATTATGCTTTGATATAGCACATTGTGAACCAACCCCACTTGCTTTCATGGCTAATCTTCCCTGTGGAGGAAACATACCAAGAGGTTTTACAATACCATGCAGATTAAAGTTACTATTTTAGAACTACGGTAGTTATAAATTAACACAAACAAATCACAAAGACACTATATGTATATATAAACATTTATTGTTGATATTTTATATTCAGCAGTACTTTTTAACCTGTCCTTTTTTTAATAATAATAATACACATTCTTTGTGTTATCAGAGTGTGGAGTTCAGGTACAAAAAAAAAATATCTCAGCAGTGACTTGTGGGTGTGCATATTTTCAATCTGAGATGGGATTTTACAGTTAATATACATATTACAAGCCACCAGATACCAACAAGCCCAAGGAAAAAAAAAAAAAAAAAAGTTATCCACTTTAGGTTACTGTTCACCAGAAAAAGGAATATAAAAGCAATCTGTCTGGAGGAAATATTAGCAGATGTGGACATGGAAAAAGTGCACAAATATTTAAAAAAAACAAAAAAAAGAACTGAGTAAAATATTTTTCCTAAGGAATGTGAAGCTTTTTGGTCAACAGAACTTGATGTTCACAAGTGAGGACGTCATGCCAGCGTATTGTTCCTACAGACAGTAAATACAAGGTTTAAGTAACTCCTGAGTAAATCCTGGTTAGGAGGTTAGAGGAACGTTCTGTTCGATGCACCTGGATTCACAACTCGGCTCTACCGCTGAACCTGTGACAGTTTGTGTTGGGGGAGGATGAAGGCCAGCTCCATCTTCAATCTGCAAGATGGAGCTGGAAGAAAACATTTGACATGTCTCAGTGAGCTAGCAAATTGTTATGAAAAGGTCAAAAAAAAAAAAAAAAAGGGGGAAACGTCATGTAAAATTGTCCAAATTTCTTTTTTTTTTTTTTTTTTTTTAAATTAAAACTAGATTTTGTTTCCTTGGATCTACACTGTGGAGTTAAAAGCACGTGGTCTACTGTTGCATCATCTGCACTACGTGTGTTAGTCTTTGGCATAATTGAGCATCAAAATCTTCTCTAACTTGTTTTTTTCTACATTTTCCCCCCCAATATAAGCTCACTTTTGCATTATACTAAACTTTTTGACCTAGCTATACTTTTTTGATCGAAATAAGTAACATTAAAATTGCAACTGTATCAAAGCAAGAACGTCAGCTAGATCAGAACAGTAAATAAGTAATTAGTTTTTGTTTTTTTACAAAAGGAGATAAACCCAGGTTATTTACGTAATTTTAACACACGTCACTGACTAGATTCAGACCAACCATTGCAGCAGACCAGGTACAGTGCTGCCGGTTTTACAAGAGGCTTTTAATAAACAACACGTGCAAAAAAACAGCGCCTGCTGCCGCGCTCCGTTAGAGCCAAGAGTCATCAAAAGTAAGCACAAACTTCAGACAAATTCTGCTGCTTTAACACATTGTTTCAAAAGAAGCTCTGATCTCAGCCGCAACACAAGTTTCCAAATGTTTTTTTTTTTTTTTAGATTTTCCTCAAAGCTGTTGTTTGTTACTTGGTACTGTGCATGACTACTTCACATGTATTATAGCATCGTATAAAAGAAAGAAAGAAGAAACAAAAACAACATGTAAAAATTCTGGGCAGGTAAATATAAAGGCTCAAAATAAGAGCAGCTGAAATGACATGTTTTAAAAACTAATGAGATTTACAACATCAAGAACAAACATAAGAAAAATGAACAGGGAGAGGCAATTCCAGTTATTTCCCTTCTTCTCTGATGTATTGTTCAGGCTGAGCATGCCTTGCCCCATAGTTTGGCACAGGACTAAAACTTTCACACAGTGAGATGAGACCAGGGCAACGGCTGAAATTATTCCACGCGATGAGATGAACAGGAGGATTGGCTCGGAGGAAGGTACCGCTCCGTCTCTACTGGTCCCTCTCCACTCGCCTCCTGCGGACTGAAAACAAAAAAGCATTTTTAGAAAAATCATTCATATCAAAGATGAGCAAAAAGCAAGCATGCGGTATTGTCTCTAAGCTTCACAGGCCTGTTAGTCCGACTTAAAGAGAGGAAGTGAGCCATCGTCAACTCTGTGGTTAAAGTTTAAACCATTTCAACAGCGTGTGTCAGCATGTTCAGGAAACAAGTGAGATGTCGTCACTCTCAGGGTTTTCAAACTGTTAATGCAGTGAATGCATCACTCAGACACTGTGAAAGAAATCCCTGTTATGATCAACCCCTTGACACACCCCATGCATCAGACCTGTGCAACGGCAGCTCTGACAGGGGGAGGAGCTAAAGGAAAGAGGAGAGTTGGTCACTGCTGACTGCAAGCTGAACAGATGTTCACAGAGGTCTAAATTTAACTTGTCAGGATATTTCCATAGCAACAGATAGCAGCTGATTACTCAGTTGTTGTTTTTTTTTAAATAGGAGGTTAATTTCGTCCGTCTATGTGAATCATACCGAGGTCGTTGTTCTTGGTGATGGCCGCAGCAGCCCGGGACCGAGGCCCCTGCTGGGTGAAGTGGTAGCCGAACTTCACTATGCTCTTGTTCTGTTCCAACATTTTAGCTATCTCCATTTCTGCGGTTGTGCCCAGCTGCTGCCGCTGAGGAACACACAATCACAAAGAGGTTAATGGGGAATGACAGAAGGAAGAAGCTCCCACCACACAGAAACAGTTCAACTTCCTCCTTTCAGCTGGAAGCTCGCGGCGCCGTACTATTAAAACACACATGGCTGTCAGGACAAATGACAGCTAATTATTTGATCCTCAACATGAATTTTTGCCTGTTTATCAAACCACAGAGATCTAAAACAGGGGGTCCAAACTGCAGACTGAGGGCCGTTTGTGGCCCTCTTGAAGATTTTGTGTATACACCAACCTGAACATGGCCTAAAAAAGATACTCTAGCCCACAGTAAAGCAGTATGTCTGCCTTGTAACAACTCAGAGTTAAAGATCCTTTGTGTTTTTTCAATCTACAATGATTTTAAGATCCTTCTTTTACAAAAGTCTCCTTAGTTAATTTAAAGAGAACCTTGCACATTTAGTTTATTATTGAGCAGATACAATTAAAAAAAGCACAAGAAATGTGTATGTAAACTTCAAGGGCTTTCATCTTGATAAAACTGGCCTTGGACACCACTAACATAGTAAAGAAAGACCAAAGAAGAAGGGTTTTGTGTTATTCCTTTACTTCACGACTAAAATGAAATTAAATCTGTAACTCTATCATATAGCTGCCATGCAGAAAAAAATGGAAAACTAAGAATATTTTCCTTAACATCACCAGCTAAAATCCAGCTACTATTACCTACATATCTATTTTTGGCTTAGAACATATGATGGAAAATATCATTTGAAATCTCAAAGTTGTACTTTGAGATTTCAAAGCAAGTTTAATTGTTCGCTTTACTTTACTCACCTGGTTGTCTATCTTGATCTCGGTGAGTGTGTCATTATCTCGCAACGCCTCCACCAAAGACTGCACTCCTGCTCCAGTGATGAAATTGGACTCCAAGTTCAAACTTCGCAGCGTCTTGTTTTCCCGCAGCATGTCACTGAATGCCTAGAAGATGGAAAGCAAAAGAAAAAGAAAAAAGAAAGAAAGGTGTAAATACGCAGTTACGACGTGTCAACAGAACCAATAAAAGCCCACAAACCGCTCCATCTCACCACAGCAACTGGGTCGTTACTCCGTGTTGCTGCCAGGCTGAACTTTGTGACGTATGTGTTCTTCTCCATTGCTTTGGCAAAGTCTTTCAGCGTGGGAATGGGAATGTTCTGGGTAAAGAAAAACACTGGTGTTGGTGGAAGCTGTACCCTATGCAGATCAACTCTCCGTTTGGACTTGTGCGTACCTTAATGTTGTTAAGGTTGACCTCTTTTAAGGAGCCGTCGTTGTTTTTTACCCTCTGCAGTGTTTCTTCTACGTTGGTAGGGTTGGGAGGCTCATCAAACACCGGGTTCATCTTCTCTCCTTTCACCACATCTGGAAGAGACAGAGAGCCTGAGGTCACAATATTGACCTCTTTGGGGGTAATTATAACAAACAAAACTTCACTGTACTCACTGTTGTAGCCCTCTTTACTTCCAGTTCCATCATATGTCTGATTACTGGTGACCAGTGTGTGCACACCCAGAATAGCTGTAAACCAAAGGAGGAAAATCTGTTCAATAACTGGTGAGAAATAACCGTGTAAGCATAAATTCTGCAGTTCAGTGTGAAGGTAAGATGATCTAATCTGGATAGCATTGCATATGGGAGGTGTTATGCTGCTCAGTCAGCCCTTTTTTCTTTCATCCATCAGCACTCGGAGTAAAAGACGGTGCCAAGGGAAAGGCTGAGGGAGGAAAACAACTTGTATTTTTCCATCCAAGGAAAGACTCGGATCGGACAGATGTTGGCTGGATGCGGCTGCAACTGGATTTTCTTTTCAATGAGTCATACTGATGTGTGTTTAAGAGCTGCTGTTCCCCTGCAAGAGTATATATATCCCTTTCCACACATAATACATCATCGGTAATAAATCAAAAGTGGAAGGAAAGTTGTACAATTTTTGTTTTATTCTATGGAAAGTGTGGACGGATCTGTTGCAGGACACCAGCTCTCGAAAACGCGTTCTGACGGCTTTCTATAAACAGCAGTTTTCCCCATTCAACTCTTCCATGCAGGTCTGAGTTAATGGATGCAGAATCAAGTTGTCCAGGAAACAGATTCTCCCACATGAAAGTGCCACCATGAAATGTTTATGAAACGTTTTCATTCTTACCTGCTAAATCACACAATTCGGTGTCTGTGGCGCTGCAGAGAGCTTCTTCTAATTCTGGATCGAGGGTTGTGGCTTCTTCCTGGAACATTTCTTTTGGTTTCTGCTTGGGAACAAATGCTTTACCTGTGGAGGAAGGACACACAAATGCCAGTCAGATGGGAAACTTGCATGAGATTTGTCATTCATTAGGAGCTACATGTCAAAGTATCAGTGGGAAATTACATCAAAACACCATTTGTCCTGCTTTGTGAATCAGTGATTTGTTGTGCAAAATTAACTTGGGGAAAAAACGAAGTAGTTAAGTTATTGTAACATGAAGAAATTAAATATCCTTTCCAAAGTTCAAAACAAGAAACTGAATTTTATTTCCTTCTTTCATTGTCTGAAAGTCGTAAGTCTGAAAAATCCCTTTTTGTTCTGAGTATGAAGGCCTACAAGCAAATTACCATCTAAAACATACGTAGTTTTCTACACTTTGCAAATTATATTTTTCTTCAATATCAACAGAAATCAAGATTTTAGAAGGTGTGTTTTATTGCTTTGAAGACTTCAATGGCCCATTTAAATCCGCAAAACTCCATTTGTTTAATCATGTTAAGTTGTTTTTAATCAGAAATAAATGTACCTACATATGCTGAATCTTTCTAGCATGCTGAAGCTTCAACCTAATAGCTCACTGGAACAAAACATGAGTGAAATTACTGCATTTGATTTTCTTTTTGAGAATTATTTTAACCAGCTCTAAGTGATGCATTCCTGGAAAGAATATTAATTGTGACATAGGAAACGTCTCAAACTAAGCTATGAGCAGCCATGACTTTCTGACAGGATTTCCATGGCAACCTATCTGAGGAAAGACGCCAACAGTGTGAAGGAAGTCATGCAACAAAAACTTGAGTCTAATATAAAGTACACTGCTGAGGCAACAAGCACTTACAGCTGGCAGGGCAGCCAAGCAGTGGGAGCTCTCTGCCCGTCCCCTTCCACACAAAAACCCACCAACGACCCGCCCTCCCTCGTTCTCTTCCTTCCAACTCACTCAAGTCACTCAAATTGTTCAAAGTGCTCCCAGTGGGGGCTCTGGCACTTCCTGCAACCCAGTAAACACTAAATACAGTCATTAAGCAGAGCCAACCCCTCTGTGGAGATATTTAACCCAGAGCACCGGACAAATGACAGAGACCAAAAGACTGTCAAGTAAAGAATTTGTCTTCTGTGTGATCTTATGCAAACATTGCGTGAATGGGAAAGTCACACTGAACCTTAGAGTTAAAAAAAAAAAAAAAACCCAGGAAAAAAGAACAACAGCAATGCCTGGACAGGACATGTGGTGCCAGAACAGTTTGGCAACTAAACAAACAGATTCCACCACAACAATGTAACTCTTTCTGTTCATCTGTTTCAGAACAACCATGAAGAATCTGTCCATCTGACATTTAAACAAAATCATGCATCGGCTACAATGTGAAGCTTTTACTTATTTTTTAGGAAACTATGTGGCTGTGACTGCATGGCAGAGCATTCATAGTGTCACAAACACAAATATTGTTCTTGGAAAACATTCCCAAAAAAGTGGACACAGTAACTGAATTTAACCATATTTTCAAGCTTACTGGTATTTATTGATGCTCTGGAGGGACAAACTACACAGAAAATAGAAAAAAAAAACAAAAAAAAAAACTTTTTTTAATTACCATCAGTAACTGCGACAATAGAACAAATGTCGATCCCTATCCTGTAGAAGTGTGTATTACTGCTGATCAGAACGAGTCTCACTCTGAAGACATTGTTGTTGTAGGACAGTCCCATGAACAGGAGCCTCAGTGTGTCCGTCATGACCTCCATTTTCAGAACGTCGTTCTTTGTGCATTCATCTCCAGAGCTGACCCCAGTGTCCTCTCAACTTTTTAACTCAGATCCCCAAAAGGTGATGGCAAAGAAAATGTAATAAAAAAACTTCTTCACAAAGTATAGAGTGCTGTAACCCTCTTTGTCTATCTCTTGAAGTAAATGTGAAATGGGAGGTTGGCTCAGTTAAAGTCTATTATACTCTTATTTTGTCACTGGACAGGTTAGTAGTCTATGTTACCAGCATAGATAGTAACACTGAATTTTATTCAGGCCAACATGCTGTTTTTTACTCCTTTTAGCAGACCAAAGCAAAATAGATGCTGTAATAACAACTCATTTCCAAAATGTTTATTGGATCTTCTGTGCTTTCAAAGATGTCCAACTTAAAAAAAAGCCAACTTAATAGATTTTTAAGTTACCACAGATTCTCTGCTTCGGTGACCACAACATGAGTTAATAAGGCCGACACACCCTGAAGCAACTCTAGAGCAACTGAAAGGAAAAACAATAAGCACTGAAATTAAGTCATTAAAGAGCTGCAATGGTTTCTATGGTATTTGAGCAAAGCTGTCTTCCGCAGACATTATTAACATCATTGAATGTGAGCCTCACACACTCAGAACCACATTAAATATCAGTAGGGGGTGAGTATAACAAGGGAGGACCGAATCCACAGAACCACTGGCCAACAGTGATCCATGTTTTCCATGTTGTCATAGGAAGTTATTGAACACATTGGCAGACAGAGAGAAGGAAGCAGAGAGAGCGAGAGAGAGTTTAATTTCCAACTCGCTGAGGGTAAATCAAGGAAAGACGTCGATTCCATGTTTCCTCTGGTTTTTTATGAGCGTTCAGATTTTCATCTGCTTCTTCTGCTGTGTTTGTGACAAACATTGCATTCAAACAGTGGTTATAATTACCAGAACCGTATAAGAATAGAGCACACATGTTGATAAAAGTCTATCTTGTGTTTTTACAGCAGTCCATCTGCTTCTACAGGGACTATTTTTTGTAAGAGAAGCTTCCTTCCTGAGTGTATTCACTCTGATAAAATAGATTTCTGCTTTTTTTGGTAATGCTTTTTTAATAATTGTTGGGAAGAATTATAAACCTGCTTTAGTGCTGATAAAATAGGAAATGCTGCAAACCTGACAGCTTATGACATTAATGGAAACAATATTTCATTTTCTTAAACTTGAAGATTAACTTATTAGATAAGAATAGTTGAATAGATATTGTGAAAACAACAAATGTTTTAAGTCTTATCCCAATTCAAATAAGGCTTAAGCGTAGATTTGCATAGCTGCTTCTGAGAAAGACTAGTGATCACCCAGACTGGTAAAAAAAAAAAGCTGAGATTTTCAGATTACTGGAAACGAAAGCCTTCGTAAAATCCATCTTTTAAGTCTGTAAATGCTACAACAATCAGCATTTTTCACACTCATGACTTTCCCGTTTGTGCTCTTCACTCCTCTATTGTAACAAGTCTGTGAAAGTGACGGGAAGAGCTGCAGTGTGAAAATGATATTTGTATCAGTGTGAGATTACACATAATGTTAAGTGTCAGCTATAATTTTAGAAAAGCTTATTAGTATTACAGGTTTCTCACACAAACATGATACCAGGATGATAACTCAGATAGATGTTCCGACAAGGAGGAGGATGTGATAACAGCTACACACGCTGCAGGATTTGGGATAAACATTCAACAACTCTTTGAGCTTTAACATGTCAGCTATTAAAGAAATAAAAATATTCTTGACATTATGGGAAGTAGGAATGATTCAACTGCGCAAATGTAGTCTAGGTACTCTTTTTGGTTTGTATTTCTGCACATACTGATAGCGATAATGATTGTGATTCAATATATTGAAATGTTGAAGCTAAATGATCTGTCGACGTTACATCCCAAAGAGTTTAACTGTAGGCTAATGAAATCTTAAAAAAAACAACAAAAACTACAGATCTTTCACTTTTATTGCAGTTCATTTCTGACACGACATAATGGAGCTGTTTCAGCTGTCAATCTCTGACATCACACAAAGCATGCTAAACTGTATTCAACAAAATAAAAATGATTGGAGAACAAAACTGCTAAAATGATTTTTATCATTTTTCCTGCCAAATTTGGATAAACCATAAAAAGTCAGAATCATCAGAGTGGAGTTTAAGACACACCCCTACTGAGAACTGGTAATAAAAACACATAGTCACGATGAAGTAGTAAACTGGTTTCTACCTCCCATTATGGAGCACAAACCTTCTTCTGCCACAAAGAAGCATAAGTAATCCCAGCAACAAACAGTAGAACAGGAATTAATGCAGTGTGTGTTCTCCTGATACACCCTGAAAGCCTTTTCTCCAAAGAAATACAGCTATTAGCATGTGATAGCAACTAACCAGTTCTTACTCAGGTGGTTTTATTCAAAATAAGCCACAAAAACCTGCAAATTATCATGGCTGCTGGGTTTCTGCTGGGTAAACAAAAATACCACAATGTCACAGAATTAATGTCATATCTGCATAGGTCAAAATAAGCAACTTGACTTAGTATTATTTTTGTTCTATAGCAAAACAAATCAAACAAGTATTTTAGAATTTAACCAAAATATGTAAGTGTAGGTAGGTTAAGGAAGAATAGCTGAGAAGATTTACTTCATTCCAAATTTAGCTTTTAGTACAATCTCTTGTGTCACTTTTTAGTGAATAAAAAGCTTGCAAATTCAATCACTGTATACTACATGGAAAACTAAAGCTGAGGGTGTGCACTTTGTAACATGTCCTGATGTTAGGATAACAATGCCACTGAGGTTTTGTATGCAGAAACCCTGTAAACAAAACATAGAGGACCAAAATTTCCAGAAACCCCAGGAGAAATAAGCTTTTAAAACTATCACTACCAAGTAAAAAAGAAAAACAAAAGTGCCTTAAGCTAAACAGCTCCATCATAAATACACTATATCAACGACCCGGCTAGACTGTTTGCAGATCCGGTTTAACCAGTTTACCTTAATAAATGGGCCAAAGCCAGGGTTTTGATTCTGCAGCAGATTGGAGTTTGGTGCGCAACCAGTGAGGAAATTTTATCTTTATCTTTTATCTTTAAACTTTTGAAGTCTGAAAACTTGCAGAAATGAATTAAGGTCAGAAATCCCCTCATGTGAGTGGATCTGTGTCGGGGTTTTTTTATCCACAAGGAGAACAAATCACTCTCTTTCTCTGCGAATCCTTTTTCTCTGCTGTCTCTGTTTCATTCTCCAGATTAATAGCAACATCTAGCCAAACAAAACAACCTTAGAAACAGCATCCTAATCCTAGGAGAAACCCTGACACTCACCTTTTTTCTCTCCAGTGAAGGGAACGATGTCGTCTCTGTCCTTGTACTCCATGGCCTCCTTCTCCAGGTATTTGAGCAGCCGATCTCTGTCGAACGGCCCAGTGGCCGACTTATCGGTCTGATCTTTCTGCCGCAAACCGGCTGGAAGAAGCGCATTCTGCAGAGGAAGGACAAGGAGCATTTTGAAGCCATGTACGATTCACTATCACACGTAGCTAACATTTTGTTTTTATTTTATAATGTCTGGAGAAACACTTTATTAATGCAGCTAAGTGAAAAAGACAATATATCGGACCAATTTCTTTCATTTTTGAAGATCGGCTAATACACAAGTCATGTAGTACAAGTCACCTTATTGTTGCCAACTTAGAGACGTTGTTGCTACAGTTAGTGACTTTTCAGTCAAAAAAAAAAAATCTGAATTGTCAGATCGGGTTTTTTTTAAGTTTAGTGATCAGACAGAAAAAATTTAATCAGTTCACACCCAGAAAACAAACAAGGGGGCTGACTGATTCACTGCCACATTTTACCTCTCTCCCATAAAATGTTACAAAAAACTTTAAAGAACTCCCCACTACAATAGTATAAGAAATAAAGAGATAAATAAGATAGCCAAATAACTGCTTTTGATGGAAACGAGTAGAAAATACTACCAAACACAGAGCAAGGAGCAAATGCTAAAACATGGATTAAAAAGCAGCAAATGAAATACCAGCTCCCTAAAACTACAATAAAAACAGATGTATAAACCAGTTTATCAAGATCCAGATGGTTTAGCTAAAGCAATGCAGAAGGAAAACCTGAATCAATAAATAAGAATGCCTGCTATAAACGTTTGTCAAGCCAGTTTATTTCCAACGAAATCCAACACTTCCTTTGCAAGGCCGATGAGTTTAGTCTTTCTCTTGACATGCAGCACAGAAGGAGCCTTTCTCTACTGTTGCTAAGTGCTTCCTGTTGGTCTTGTGAGTTTATTTGTCCTACATCAAATAACAGACCTTTAAATAAAGCCTCCACCCATTGTGGAGACAATTTCTGATTTTCTACAGTTTATAAGATAACTCATGCAACATGACTGAGGGAGGTTGCTGCAGATTTAGCTCATTTTCTGATTGTAGCTGTTTCCTAGTGAGAGGTGTACAAAGAAAAATAATTCAACTGTGTGAGAAAGACTGGAGTTCAAACGTTCCAAGAGAATCAACAGGAAAACAGCAATAATTTGAAGAGAGATTTCCTTCTAATTAAAACGTCTTAACCATGTCACAGTCAAACCAGTTCAATTAGAAGGCCTTTATCTGACATTTTAGTCAAATCTCCACCACAGAAACCCCTCCCATCCCCACTGAGGAGCCATGGAGCTCCCCCAGCCCTCGCCGGGCCCTGACCTCAGGATCCACCTCCTCCAGGACCGACTCCAGCTGCTTCAGCTCCTCCTCTGACAGCTTGTTCAGGATCTCATCTTCGTCGATATCCTTGTACTTGTCGAGGTCCTTCTTGAATGACAGCGCCATGGTGGCTATAGCTTGCTAAGCGACAGCGAAACTGCAGCAGCCACTCTGGTTCTGCTCAGTGTTTCTGCTCCAGATCAGGGAGGAGGGGGCTGTCTGTGGGAGAAAAACAAACAAATTATTTATGTTTTCACGACAGGTAGTGTAGAAGAAGAAAAAAATGCTCTGAGCTGATAAACGTGTGTGCGCAATCCCAGCCGAGATAAACAACGTGAACCCGTGCTTGTGAAACAATAGTGGGACACAGATGTGCTGGAAAGCAGCCTTGTCCTTCCAGCAACGCAACACGCAGCTGGAACAAAAGACGAACTTTCTCAGGCTCTGGAAAATCATCCGATTACTCCCATAAGGGTCAGAAAGAGAAAAAAAAAACCTCTGGTAGTGATATGAAAAACATGATCACCTTCAAAAAACAAACAGAAGCTTTTAGTGGTTTTGCAAATGCAAAGAGATGCATTTGTTTTGAGACAACAGTTGATGTCTCAAAACCTCTTATTTATAAGCTCTAAATAAGAGGAGGAGCTGGAGTCTGGATAAGTTTACAGTCAAAGAAACTGAGGAGGATTCAGCCTGCAGCGCGCTCTCCCACGCCACTCTTTAAATTTTATAATGACCTCATCATTTCCAGATCACCAGCAGGACTTCCCCAAAGGTCCTCCTGCCTATCACGCAAAGACGTTTGTGTTTATACACAGGCTCACACATGCACCGTTCTGAAACGCTTGTGTTTAGCACCTGTTATATTTCAAGGTGATTTTTATGTTTTTATGGCAGGTGAGATTAGCTGGGAGTCCTGAATGCTGCCAGACTATAGGGGAGTTTGATTTATCTCAAATCTACCAACTAAAAAAGAAAAAAAAAAATTATAAAAAAGAAACAACTCTGTGCATCGCCGCTGCAAAGATTCTTTCTTTTTCTGTCCAGAGAACTACATAAAGTGTTTTCTTAGTCTCCCAGACTGGTCAGTTCCTCAATCAATCAATCCATCAAATTTTATTTGTATAGCACATTTCATCAGCAAGGCATTTCAAAGTGCTTTACATCATAACAAACACAAAAACACAATCACTTCTACTTCTAATATTTCATGCATCAAATATTCATGAAATGATAAAACTGACTCACAGCAGATCAAGCTGAACCGAAATGTTACTAATAACTATAATCAAAAGCAAATAAATCCAACAACCTGCTGCTTTAATCACTCCCAAATGTTCTGCTAGGACCGCCAACGAAAAACAGATTCAGTTCCATCAACTTCAATCTGAATGTGGGTTTTTATTCTTTTGCCTCGTGGATTGGACAGGAAACCAATCTAAACAAACTTTAAAAAACAAAATTATTAAATATAATTCACACATGGTTGACATAAAGAAACAATCAGAACATAACACAGTAATATAATACGATCCAACTACATAATAACAATCAAGCCTGTCACAGTTAATCAATTAATCACATAATGAATTAAAAGGAGCTAGATCATTTACATTCTGATGATTAATATGTTTTGAAGGCAATTTTGCTTACAGAGACATGATAATCTATGTTATTTCTGGTTTTGGTTGTGTGTGTTTTTTCTGCTTTATTTATTGTTACAAGCTTTCCTGTTGCACTACAAAACAAAATTTATTGGACTTTGAGAGCGTGAGCCTGCATTATTATGCTATTATTAATATATAACTTGAAAATAGTCTCATAACGATAAATATTATCGTTTATCGCAATAATTGCTGAGACAATTTATCATCCAGCAAAATCTGTTATTGTGATAATACAGAGTAATTATATTATAAATCTAAATACGGTCTGCTGATCAGATCTACCATAAAATCTTGCAAGTGTTTATTCAGTATTTTTTTATATTTTAACAAAAGCAATTTATTGTGCTATATATTTTTCGCTTATTTTTTGTGAAATACTGTGACTCTGTGCTGTTATACCTTCAGAAATAAGCTACTTGTGCCTCCCTGGTGTGGAATCACACATAATCAAACTATCTGCTTCTATCCTTTGTCTAAAAAAGTCCCATAAATCCAAATAATATGCAAATAAATCTAAATCATCCAGTAAATACATCAGCAGTCGTTTGTGCTGTTCTCAGACATCGGTGGTATGATTTGTTTTCTCGTGAAATCACTAGCCCTCCAGCTGGCACACCGTGACACAAGAACCCAGAAAAAGACCACCAACATTAAAGGCTCTTCCACCTTAAATGAGTCTGAGACTAAGTCTGAATAGCACCACCCAACTTTCCCTTATGTTCACGATGCATCATTCATGCCGCTCGACAGGCATTGTGCTGTAAGTGAGGCCCGGCGGTTTCAAGTGTGCAGACAGAGGAGTAATGGAGCATGCACACAGGGATAATGATGGCAGAGGGTGGGCTCAAGCTGAGGTGGAGACACTGAGAGGATACATTAGTCCAACCTGATTGATTCCTTTCTCCCTCTCCTCGCCACTAATCCTCCAGGACAACAACAGATGGCAGGACGCCAGCAATACAGCAAACTCGTGAGCCCGACGCTCACCTTGACCTTTCCTTTGCCGACTTGTGGACTCAGCCAACCAGAAACCTGACGACTTCATGTCATCTTTACAGGCTGCATGTGTTCCACCTTCAGACTGCATTAATCACAGTAATCTCGAGGTCAAAGCATGTGACCCCCGTTAGTGAAAACAACAAAATCACCGCTGTTATCTGTACATTCTCTCAACAAATATCCATATTATCTCCACTGTGCATTCCTCAGTGACTCAAGCTGGAGGAAGAATAATTGGTAAGCTTAATGGTGAGACAGGAAGTGGTGAGTAGAATTAAATTATAATGGAACAACGCCCCAAACATACAGAAATGGACTATAGTTAGAGTAACCCAGCTATAATTCCCATGGGACTCAGCACTGAACTTCCTCCTGCAGTTTTACTCTCCCCTCTTTCTCTCTCCATCCTGCTGTTACTCTCCTTGCTGGTTTCTATGTTCGGTCTCCAGAGGTGAACAGCAGTGGGAGAGAAATGATAGAAAACAGATGGTCTGAGATAGCAGCAAGAAGGCAAATATATA
>CAEGAD010001260.1:0-19283 GCA_903067055.1 Poeciliopsis paucimaculata
ATTTGGATCAGATCAGTAGCAATAACAGGCAGGACTTTCTTAAAGAAATGTGTGGGTAGGACATCCAGACAGCAGGAACTGGAGCTTAATTGGCTTATAATTTCTTCTAGGGTATTATAATTAAGTGGTTGAAAGTGGGTCATTTTTCCTGTATTAGTTTTGTCTGGGTTCAGCAATGGTTCTGGCTGTAGAGTTGATGTGCAGATTAATCCTCTAATTTTTTGGATTTTCTCTGAAAAGAAGTCAGAAAACTTGTTACAAGCGGCATTAGATTGGAATTCAGGTGGTAACGTCATCGGAGGATTTGTGAGTCTGTCAACTGTTGCAAATAAAGATCTGTTGTGAAGGAGGAAAGCTATTACTTTTACCAATTTTGTAATTTTATTCAGCCTCTCGAGTTAAAGGTTATTTCCTGATTGATAGCACTGTGGATCCAGATTTTCACTTTGTCTGATTTTACTTTGCTCCAAAATTTCATAGTTTGTCCTTGAAAGAGAATATTCACCTCTGTGATTTATTTGCCAATGTATGCAGATGCTCTCAAAATATCTATATGCACATGTGGATGCTAAAAGTAAAACAATCTGGGCAGATTGCACAAGTACAATGTGCAAATATTATAAACTAAATATTTGGCTAAATATTCATGAAAAAACTTTAAAGCTGACAATGGCAACCAGACAAAGAAACATTGTTTAGCAGCTTTATACTGACTACAAAGCCCTACCAACCACCTGTGTCCACAGCATAAGACTTTTTTTATTTGATTAGCAGTTACTAAACAGATGCTTTTTGGAAAAGCTGTCGTTGTTGTTGCTAAGCAACTAGTGAAATCTATCTGAGGAATAACACTCTTGGTAAAAGATTTGAGTAAAACTGTTTGTTCTTCTAGTTTTAACTAAGTGGATGTAAAAACGGAGTCCAACTGGACCCATGCAGAAGGATTTTCACGTAAGAAAAGTAGAGATGGTGGCAAAATATTTCTGATTCTTAAAGGATATTGTATTTTTGAGCCATGAAAACCTAGACATAAAGAAACCAATAAACACAAATAAAACATTTTAAGCCTTTTTTTGGTTTTAAATCAGATAAATAATCCTGAAACACACATTTATAAAATGAAACAAGCCTTTTGACTTATAACTGCTGAAACATGTTTGTTTCAGACAGTGACGTCCAAAGTGTCAAGATTAAGTCATTCATGGATTGTAAAAATAATTTAAAGACACATTCAAATTACAAATATAACTTTTAAATGTTCTCTTCCAATTACTAAGCTAAATATTCAATATTTTAGTGCAAGTAACAAAGTAGTGTGAAAACAACTGTAGGTGCAAAACATGAAGAGGGCTTCCTAAGTTTGCCTTTTTGAAAGGAGTAGGCTACATACAGTTTACAGATCTTTTGGGTCTATTGGTTTCTATTTTAAGTCCAGAATTGTTTTTTCTTTGCTGAGCAACAAGAGGAGGACATGGATCAACCTTCCTTCTAAGACATTTGCTATATTTAGGCAGGTTTGATGAAGAGACATGCCAGAATCTGCTTTTACGAAGTCCCTGAATGTTTCTGGATCTATTTTCTATAAAATGTAAACGAATGCAAGTATCCTGGCTTATGAAAAATATATACTTTGCATTTAACCTAACATTCTTTAAAAAATTTTTTAGCCATCTGCAAAAATCTTTCCGTATAAAATAGACAAACTAATACAATAAGTATTGGCGCATGCAAGCCAAATTTTTACTGTTCTTGAATTGGAGTCTGGGGAAACGCATAATCAATTAGAGATATTCAAATTGGTCCCGAGTTGTATCTTGAACATCCTTTGTTTTGGGGAAGAAACAACCAGAACCTGAGGCACAATGGTATACCTCAGCAGCCGTACCAAAGTAGATTGTGGATGTTGGTTATGAAGTGACCTTATAAGAGCAAATACCATTTTGTGAAAAAACTTACTACAGACTTACAGAATGAGTCTGTAGTAAGACCCATCTTATGTCTTGAGAGCAAAGTTTTTTGACAGCTGCATTAAGGCATTGCAGCTAAACACTAATTCATACAACAACGACAAAGATGTGACCTATGACCTTCAGCTAAAGAATAGAAACCCCTATTTGGAGAAGTGGGAGTATGCAGCAGAGTAAACAACACTGGTCAAAGTCAGAGCAGATGTTTTAGAATCTACATTTGTGCTGATGCTATTTTAGTGTTTTCAATTACAGTTTATTTCACAAGGTGTCTTTTATGACAGTGTTTTACAGCCAGATCAGGCTTGCCACAGCAGGTTTTAAATCCCTCTTTCAGGTGTGTTAAATCTCCAAGCTACTGCACTCAAGACACTTCTTCTGACCTTCCTCTCCTCACTGAACAAAATAAAAATGTCCATCAGTTAAAAAAGAAATTAGTCACAAGTAATTAGGTTAAAATCTCCATTCAGAATTTATTAAAAAATACAGAGTACAAATTATTTACTTCTCTTATCCAACACACCTGGGAAATCCTGTGAAACTTACAAGAAAATAATATGAATTTTGGTCATTTGTTAAAATACAAACTGGAAACAAGAGACTATAATTACAATTAATTATTATAACAATGTACTTTCTCTCACCATACAGGCATAAAATGGAAGTGAAGAGGTCCAAAAATGTAAAGCATTATATGATGCTTTCATGAAGGGCCAAGCATGTTGTCAAGTTTAAATAATTTGCAGTAATAAAGCATTAAAACTCACTGGTGTGATCACAGATAGTAATAGTAGTATCTAAACACAGCACCGCTCATTGAACACTACTATATTCAAGCAACAAGTAATATGTATGACACTGCTGTCAAATAATAAAGGTTGTCTTGTTACTATAGTTACCAAGACACGTTTCTAAGAAAAAACTGTAATAAATCATCTCTTGCGTACTTTGCTTTGATTCAGTATTGACATTGTGCAAAATGCCACCTGAAAGTATTAAAGTACCTTATGTTATATCCAAGCTGTGTAGGAAAGGATTAAGAAAACATTACATTTCTGAAGGCTGGAATACATTCTCCCATCAGTTTTTATTGCGAATCATTTGATTTAAATATAAAACAATACAAAGCAGTGCAAACCCACGACGACGTGAGTAGTATCATGTCTCTGTATAAATGCTGGGGACCTTGCTTGAGCTGTGGTCCACCATACAGAAATAATCCCCGCCATGCAACTCTTGAGCAGAAGAGGCATCTTGAATATGAACATGGACGTCAAATCCTGCAGCAGATTGCAAACAGAAACACAATATATGTATGCAGAGTGAGAAAGAAGAACATCAAAAAGCAATAAAGTACTTGTCCTTGACTGCTTTCTGCAATGTACTTTAAGCATTTCGAAGGCTATTTGTGAGGAATATTCCAGCCATGATGATAACTGACTGCTGCAGCAAAGCCTGCTTCTATAAGCATTACCATACATACGGGAACTGGAGGAATTTTTCTTCAGGGTGAAGGAGAAAATGCCACCTTTTTATTCATGCTGCTTTTAAACATCAAACATTTGATCTCAGAGAACCTTGTCAGGATCTCTGTGGTTGTTGAGTCTTAGCAGGAACATGTTTTATTTAAAGGTGACATGCATTTGAAAGGTACTTGATTATGGCTGAAAAGAAACGGTATCAGCTGCTAATGCTTATTATAAAGACATTCTGCACAGCACAGCTGAAATGTGATTGACAAACTATGCAAACCTTTATACAGTGCCTTACAAGTATTCAAAGTCACATCCACAAACTTCTATGCACATAGTTTGAATGTCATGTGATAGACCATCACCATATAGAAATTAATTGTAAAGCAGGAGGAAAATTATCCACAGTTTTCAGATTTTTTTCAAAGAAAAAAATTTGAGGTATACCATATTCCAACTATGTCTGGTCAGCACAGTTTTAATGCAACTGCAGACATAACCCCGAAGGTCGGAGTCGGAAAGTTTTGCTTTTTATTCCCAGAGTAAGATGCTAACATTACCATGTTTCACTGTGAGGACAGTGTTTTAAAGGTGATGTGCATTGTTAATTTGCAAAGTCATTTGTATGAAGGCCAGAAATCTATTTTTTGTATAACCAAAGCACCTTTTTTCACATACCTGCATATTTCTAATCATGTGGCAAGCATAACAGAACTTTTTCATAAAGGCCAGTTATGTACAGACCATGGTTAATAATGCAACGTCAAAATGTCCTATCATCTGATTTGTGGATCACTGCAGCTCCCCGAGAGATACCGCTGGCCTCTTAGCAGCTTCTAAGATTAATCTCCGCTGTCAGTTTAAAATGGATGGTCATGCCTTTGAACGTCAGCAGTTTTGCCATATTTTATGCAGCTTTATTCTTTACCTGTCTGATGTGTTCTGTGATCCTCATGATGCTATTTGCCCACAAATGATCTCTGAGTAAACTACAGAGGGCTTCGTAGGTAAACTGTATTTATGAAATTATACACATGGACAAATAAAGGTCACTGCAGCAGGCAACTGGTTGCACTCAATTATTTATGTAGTAGTATCAAAGTAAGTGGAAGTGAACACAAATAATGCACATTTTTTCAACATTATTGCCACAAAATGGGACAGGAGATGTGAATACTTTTGCAGGACACTGTAAATAGGCTCTTTAGATATTTTGAGTGTGTGTAGTGAATATTTTTTAAATTTCAGACTTGGAGTACCTGGGCTCTGATCCACCACATCAAGAGGCTGGCCAAGTTGCTTCAGATCACAGTTGTTCAGCAGCGTCGGCCCACTGGGAGGAAGAGGGTGGCAGGTGGAGGAGGAAGGCCCAGAGGAGTCCCTGGAGATCAGCTCATCAACAAACCTGAAGTATTTCAAGCTTTAGTAAATACTACTTCTTGTTGAGAATAAATATTTCTTACACACACAACTTTGAACATATTTCAAACCTCTCCAGTTGGTCATTATCAAATGCAATATTATATATAGAAGCTTGGTTTGAAATGATCATGGTTTTATATATGGTAAAAATGTATCAACTTCTGGAGAAACAGTACAGCTCTTAAAGTTAATATCTACATAAGCAAGGTATTTAAAGGGCCAAAAATGCCATACTTTTGTGAAAAAACATTTTTTAATATTTAATATATGACATAAAAGAAGTGCATGAAAAATAAATACAATAATCTGCCAATCAATTAATTGCACAAATATAAAATAATGTATTACAATTACAAATTATAATTAAAATTGTGTGTTAAATGATTACACATAATCATTTAATATTTTCTGTGTAATAGATCCATCAGTAATTAATTAGTTTAAGGTGCCACGAAGGCAAAACAAACAAAATACCCCAACATTCTGATTGTTGCACAGCGACTTCACTGGTGACCATTCATCACTTTCAGTCACTTTGATTAGCTAGGGTGAAAGATAAAAAATAAATCTTATCCTGGAACTCTTGAATTTGGAATAATTTCATACATACTGTGTTATGTTAAGTTTTTATACATATTTAATATGTCAATGAACTGTTTCCACTTAATAGGTTATTCAAATTTAAGATATATTTTCTAAATTTTCATAGATAAGCAGGTCTGTCTTTGGGTGTATTTTCAGATTTGCAAAGAGGAGCAAACTCCAGTCAGATCACATCTAATGCTTGCAAACAACTTTGAGAATTTGTTTTAGTGCATTTGATAAACCGGTGGCACAAAATGTGACTGCTGCAAAATTTTCCCTACACAGTGTTCAAGAGATTATGTATTTCAAATGAAAAACCTCTCTGCTTTTTAGTGTCGAAATGCTCTCTATTTGATACACAGTTTTGTTCATTTCTTTACTTTACTGTTACTTTACTTTACTGTTAGCATGTTATCCTGGTAAATTAAAATGAACATATTTGTTATTAAACATTAATAAAAAAATCAGGCATTTCTTTAAGAATAGCATGAACTATTATTAAAGATAAATCAGTACTGCTTAAAATGACACAGTAGGTGGTGATATGTTGGCATTAACTTTTCAAGGCTACATGCAAATTAGATGAATTTTAAGATAAAGTTTTAGACAAAACACCGACCGAGAAACAAACATTAACAGATGAAAAAAAAAATAAAAATCCAACAAAGATTTTTTTCAACTGATTTAACAACTAAAAGAGTAATTACAGCCTTCACTCGTTGGAGCATAGATGGCATTTTCTAGATTTTATGATTCACTCATGGAATTCCCCGGCAGCCCTTGGTGGTGGCTATAGCATCCATTGATGCGAGCGGTTGAGACCAATGAGGCAAGGCGAGGTCTGTTCTCACAAGCTGATTGTCTGCTCGGACGTCCCGCAGGGAAAGCTTCGGCCCACCGCTGGCCTGAGAACAATCCGAACCATTGAGGAGCCGTAAGCATCTGGCTTCTCACGAGGACAAAAAATCCTTCATTAGGTTCTTTGAAGAGAAGAGTGACTGAAGAGGCATTTTACCCAGGTTGAAAAGTGAATAATGTTTGTAGCCATTAAATGTGAAAAGCTTTTTCTTGTAGCATCCATTACACGTACTTGCAAAAAGCAAAAGCACAAACAATAATTTAATTGTTGGGTGGCGGTTCCTGTTCTTGATGTTTTATTGCTGTTGTCTTTTGCTCTCTGTTAGACCCTTAATTAATTAGTTACGTGAATCATGTGGATTGCAGTTTGTTGTAACACATACATGTTTGGTATGTCTATTTAAAACAAGTTGAACTTGAACATGAGACCTTGTGTCTCAATATGATTAGCAGGTATCAAGGTGAAATGAAATTAAAAAAAGGAAATCCTTTTTTTTTTTTTAAATGCAAGAACAAGTACTTGGATTTTTGCAAAAACTGATTATTTTAGTCATGTATTTGGAGCCTTGATACCATGACAACCATTGTTTGAGTGGTTCATTCCCTCTTAGTGAAAATGTAGCAAGGTAGTTTACTAACTTCTGATGGTAAAAGCAAGAATTAGCTTTGAAATACATATGTAAGATTTAACTGGGAGACCTACCACTACTTTGAGAAATGACTGAAATGTATTGAATATAATAATGATAAAAATAACTATAATTGTTAATAATTACCTGTAATTATCTGGTATGGAGAACATTTGAGCCAAGTGGGGACTGTGATAAGAATCCTGTCCTTGTGTTGCACCTGAGGAAAAGGAATTACAGACACCTCAGGACTGTGTTTTTTCCCCCTCATATTAAATGCATTTATGTGAACATCCACAACTTTGACGTACAGCAGTATGTCTCATGAGACGCACCAAGAGCTGGGTTCAAACTGTTGTCTAGCCTTGCTGGCGGGGAAATGTCGGGATGTAGAGGGTGAATGGTCAAACAGTCAGCCAGTGTGTCTTGGGCTGCAACAGTGGAAGATTTCATCTACAGAAACGACACAAAAAGCTATACATAAACAAAGATGGACAGCAGACACTGACGGAAAGTTCACTATTGTTCTATTTGTGTTCTAATGTTACATATATCATTTACAATTTTCTACTACTTCTGCAAACAACACCACTGATAACAGTCATTAAAAAGGTCCAAGCCCCCTCCTGCAAGATTAACTATCACTCATCTGTCTGCATTGGCAAAATCTTTCCAGATGCTGAAATGTTGTCGCTAAGGGAATCACATCTCTTTATTAAGCATCACAGACATACCATACCACAAGTATGAGGAAATGTTCAAAGCTATTGAAGACACCTAAAAAGTCCTTAAATGTTACTTGCTACATAAGTTTTCTATTGTGTACTAGAATAGAAAACTTTGCTCTGAAGACCCATTTATAGCATGTTCATTTTTATATGATTTAATCACTAATAAATTAAAAATTTGTTCATCAGATGTAGCAAGAATCCAGAGGCATAAGTTTAGGACAATCTAAAAAGCATTCACAAAGATTCACACTTTTATAATAAACATGCAAATTTCCATAGAATTGCAACTCAGAACACATTTACATTTTCTTTGTCCATTATTTGTTTAATCATGTATATTTTTACAATATGCTTTCAGCAAATACTAAAGTTATTTGTGCAGAAGACAATAAAAAATTTCATATCACAGATTTTATTTAAAAACATCTATGAAATTATCTAACTTATATTTAAACTAACAGAAAAATGTATCTCTCCAAAGCCTCATGATTTTTGTTATTATCTTCGATGACACACACCTCAAAATTAAAAACCTTTTCTCACTAACATGCAAAAATCCTAATAGCAAAATTGCACTACTGTAAAGTGCAATTCTTAATGGAGTGGCTCTCAGTGGGGAAAACACTCAGACAAACAACATTACTCAGTAATTTTGTGAGACCCTTTTCTGCCTCTGTTAACCTAAGTGTGCATAAATTGACAAACTTGGCTGCAAGTCATTTTCATCTAACCGCATGCACACCTTTAATTAAAGATAATGATCATCTGTGTACAGTTAAGTTGCAGAGCTAAGTGAGTGGGATGAAAAGCCTGTCACAGAGCTAATTAGGATGAAGGAAAGCACAATGAAATGAAATGTGTCACGTGCTGCATGTAAAAGAGGTTTATTTCATGTTCACGGCTGTCATGTTACCAAAGTGAAACTCATTTCTAAAGCTTAGCGTCAGACAGCAAATTCCTGAGATCCTCTTCAAAAACAGACCAAGGATTTTCATTCAATGATCACAGGGTTTGAATTTCCTGTCCTTCTATTACATATATGGTCCCTTAGGTGCAACAGAAAAAAACAGTATGCATGATGATCTGCTTTATTCTGCTATTCTAGCATTGGGATACTCACCTTCTTCCGTAACTGTCGCTCTTTGGTAGAATGAGACTTCATATGTTTCCTCAATGAACTGGGGTCAGTGTAGCGTTTTGCACAGCCAGGCACCTGGCAGGCATATGGTTTCTGCACAACCACAGACACATAAACCCAGACGGTGAACACATACTGATCCAAAGAATCAAAATAACATCTCTAATTATACCATGTGATTGTGATGAGGCACCACTGACTGTGTCCAGGTGTGTTCGCTGGTGTTTAGCTCTGTCGCTTGAGTTGCTGAAAGCCTTGTGACACCCTGGGTGCTGACACAGATAGGGTTTCTCCCCTGTGTGGCTGCGCAGGTGAATCTTCAGGTTTTCAAGTCGAGAAAAAGCCTTGTTACAGCCTTCAAACTGTGACAGTATAAACATAAACTGTGGTTAAAATTAGTCCTGCTTATAGACGAGCAGCTTGTAAAACCAAAGATTTGAAACAAGTCTCATTAAAATGAATAGTGTTATTATAAAATGAGGCCTAAATAGTAAAATGCAAAGTTTGCGAAAAATGTCGGTTATGGTTCCTTGCACAAGGATTCACACATAAAATAAAATGCTTTCTCCATTTTTAAATTTAAAAATAATTACTTTTATTTTGGTAAAAGTAGCAAATATACTACAGTATATTTGTGAAAATAAGTCTAAATAAGACGGTTTTGTAACTCTAGACATATTGCACCTTGCTTGTACAAGGACAAAATGGCTTTTTGGGCTAAAAAAAGTTACCAAAATCTATGAAAGACCAACACAAATAGTCCATAAATGAGATGTGAAGGGATACAAAATCAACCCATTTTAAACAGATACACAACTTAGTTCAATTAATCTCAGTACAAATGCAGTTGTTGTGTGAAAGCCTCAGAGGTTAGATAACACAATACTTAGCAAGGCACAGTAGTTTTAGGGGACATTTGCAGCATTTTTGACACACACGTACAGCTAAACCCCACATTTTTAATCCATTCTGACAGGATCCGTTTTAAAATTATTTGTTTTTCTGACTAGAGGTAATAATAAATTTTTGTAGTGGCTAACCCAGCAAACAATTTAAAATCTAAATCAGTTTAGAAGCATGGATAATTTAAGGCTTTATTGTTTGGTTTTACAGTGATAGGTTTCAGCTCAATGTTTCAATATTGTTAATAGGCAAATTTGCTTACAATTAACTTATTTTAGTGTTTACATTTGACCAAAGTCAATCTGACCCAAACTTTTCACGTTTGCAGTGTGACCAGCAGGGGTCAGTGTTTAAACATGCATAACCACAGTTGCATTTTGTTATTAACCACACATCTTACATCACCTTGACAGCATCTGTTATGCTACAAATTCTGAATAAATAAACAGCAACGTTCAGTAAGCTAATACATATAATTTTTTTCTGTAAGACTAATAAGTAATTTAATGAATGACAGCACCATACAGAAGGTCTTATGTGGGTAGATAGTGTCTGGCGTTTGAGGAAATATTAATACCAAGTTTAATTCCAGTCAACATAAGTGGTTACCTCATCATGTGACCAATGACTTCATCCCTAAAACATCCAAATCATTCAAAGCCTTTTCTCCTAAGTCCAGAATTATGTTGCCCTCTTCCTGGGAGGTCAGAAGGGGTGGTTTGTGACAGGAATCTTTTCTTTTTCTTTTTTTTTCTTTTTTTTTTTTTGTCCTAATGAAGCCTTATGGTCAGGGAGCATAGACCATGTCTGATGTTGTTATTCTTTCTCCAGGACTGGATTCCTCACATTCTTATATCTCTTGGTCATAGTTGCCAGAAATAAATTAACTTTTTTTCCCTCACAGAATGAGAAATTCTTGCCGTTCCTTCTTAACACAACAGTGACTTTTGACTGAAAAATAAAAAATAAAGAAATCAAACAAGCCAATCTTGTTTTTGCAATTGATTGCAAAAACAGATTTTCATTCAATTCCAGGAAATGTATTTACATGGTCCAATCATAAGCTTTGTGAAAAAACTCGGGGAGAATTTCAAACATTTGGTGGAAGTGGCAATTAATTTGGAAACGTGAAACAGAAAAGAGAGAAAATATGGAAAACATTTCATACATCTCTTGTTTAGGAGAGAAATCTTGGTTCATGCCATCTATTTCTGATAGCACCATAAAGGCCTTGTTCTGAAGGCCAAATTAGGACAAGAAAACAACCACAGGAAAAAGACACCTGCCTGAAGCAATGCAAACAAAGATAAATAGCCTCCAAACACCAAACTGGACTGAACTAACTTAAAACTAAAATCCTGGCAGCACTCCAGCCAAGTCCAGAGGTAGGTAGCTGTGTTACTCCCTCTCCGCTTCTCTGTGTCACAAAGCTCTCTTGAGGAGGGCTTTTTACTGTGCCACAAGGGATGTTTAGGATTGAAAAGAAAGCAGTGTGGCTCCTCAGTCTCACAGCCAACTTCTGACAGATCCTGGCAGGTACTCACGCCCCAGCTGAACAATGACAGCTGCAGTCTGTGCCAGCAGACTCTGTCTGGTGCCCAGTTCAGCTCTGAGGTCACTTCACCATTCTACACCCTGTTATGCCAAATTTTGTGTGCCTTTTTTTTTTATCCTTCTTTTTGTGAAATGCTTTCAACTACACATACTTTCTATGTATTAGGTAATCCTAGAAACTTCAAATATCTTTTAAAAATTCTCAAGATAAAATTGGAGGGCCTCTGGGGATTTATCATCTGAAACACTGACCCACAGGCAGGGTGCAACAGAAAAGATGCTAACAGTTACTGAACAAAAATGCATCAAGGGGCTTGTCATCAAAGCGGCGTTTCCGAGGCAATCTCAATGATCGCATAGATGGTATTCTTGGATCTGCTGTTTCTCCGAGCTTGTCAATGTCAATTTATTTGCAAAGAACATTTAAAACCTCACTGGGTGGAGAATAAAATGAGAACAAAGGATAGATTAAATGTAAATTGAAACACGTCAAAAAACGTTAGGGGCAAATTAATCATTGGAAACTCACACACTGCGAAAGCACAAAATCTTACAAAGTATTTTTGGTCTAGTTTCTAGTGCAAATATCTTAGTACACTTGAAATAAGACAAAACTAACTCAGAATACATTTTTCAGTAAGCTACAGAGACTTGTTTTAAGTCATCACACTTACAAGAAATTATTTACACAAGTGAAAATAATATCTTCACTTATATTATATTATACATACCATTGTACCGGTACTTTGGTACTGGTGCAGTGGTACTAGCACTTCTTTTTAAATATTTACAAGTTGTCTGAAATTCACATTTACCCTCACAGTGATGAGTATACCTGTAAAACTATTGTTGCTTAGGTTACCTAAAACAAACCGGTAAGTAATGGTTGTATTTTCAAAAAGAAACTGTTAAATAATTGTTGACCGGATTGTGGGATAACAGTACAAGTCTGAACCTGCCCCATATGTCCACTGTGAAACAAGAGCTACTTCAATGTTGTGATGCTGCCACAATGTGCATTATACAGCATTATACAGCGTCTATAGCTGTCAACTATTTACTTAAAGAAAAATGACATATTTCTACATTTTAAAATAATTTATCTTCGTAAAATAAATTTTACTCATAGGGAAAAATGTCAAGACAAACAAATTACTTCAAAATGTTGTTTTTTTTTTAAAAGCAAATGACTGTGGGTAGCCTGTGTAAAGCATTTCTTTTCCTGCTTAGGTGTTTTCTGGAGAAACAACTACAGGTTCAAATTCTCCTTTTGGCAATAAGCTGCAGCCATAAATGTTTTATCACCGAATGATTAAAGGGAGCCATCCAACAACGGCAGCCTCCATGGCAACAGAGCCAGTTTCAACTAATAAGTGAGTATTTTGGAACAGAAGGTCGACTGCAAGTATGCATGATGTTAATTTTTAACTTGTTGAAAGCATCAATGTACTAAACCATGTTTAGCCCATGACTTGTTAATTACTCATCCAAGACAGAAGTGGGAGTGAGGAAAAGACAACAGAATCTAGGTGTATATTTGTCTAAGAAATTAATTGGTTCCACTATTGTGTGTGTCAACAACCTTTACGATGCAAAGAGCCATTTTTACGCTGATAAAAATTGTCCAGAGATGCAAAACCTGCATGACCCCTTAGGCAAAGCAACACAGATTTATTGACTTAGAATTGCGCATACAAAATCAGTCCAGTACTTTATACCCTTTAAAAAAAATGAAGAAAAAACATTTGATGTATTGTTAAGACTGTTTGAACAATAATGTTATACTAAACAACAATGTTTCTAGTTCTAATTTAAAGGTAAAAGAGGACAAAGTACAAAGGAAGGAAGAACCATGCATGGTTCCACTTTTTCGGTTTTGTTTCTCATGTCTTGTTCCATTATTTACAGTAATTAAGATATAATTAAATTCACTAATTGTGCTTAATTGAAAGGGATCTGTTAAATGCAAGCATACTCTCTAAACTTTAGAAATGAAAATATTTTCTCTGTTTCATTTTTTTTGCTGTCATTGTGAGTATGGGTTCAAGCTCGTGGCATAACATGAAAATATAAGCTTTTAATTTCCACATTTTAAAAACAAAATTTGCATGCATTTTTTAATTAATTTAATTTAGGAGTAGTACTGACAAGGCTATGACATAAAACAATGTTATCAAAGATTTACACTCAGACTGCACTTTAAATTACATATTAAAAGTAACATATGTCGTGGTATTATTGGATCTCAGTGTTGTGCTTAGCAAAGCTGATCATGACATACTGATTAATAGACTGGAAAAGTGGGTCATAAGTCTAAGTGCAGAACAATCACATCTGGGGATCCTCCAGTCTCTATTCTAAAGCAAAATGTGTCAGTATCTACTGCTCACGCTCCCCTAGTTTAGATTATTTACAGATTACATACAAATGATGCCAATAACACAGGAACTGTTAGAGATTCAGACTCAAGTTAAGTAGCAGCAAAGATCTGTTTCCCTCAAATCAATATTTCAGGTTTGAGGGTTTCTTGCTAAAATAGGATGCAGAAACATTATTATTGCCTTTACCATTTTATGTTTTCTTTTCTTTTGTATCTTAATACAACTTTTGAAACTTTTTTTTTCTGTAGAAAACTTTTAATTACCTTGCGCATTGATGGTGCAATGTAAAAAAAGCTTGCTTTGCTTTATCTCCCCATCTAAAACATTTTAAAATAAACTATCTCTGTTGCCAAAGGGGCATCACCTTCCCAGGACAGCAGCCAAGCTTTCTGGCTCAGTCCTGGCAAACCCTTTGAATGCAGACAACCACAATAGCTTGCAGAGGCCCAGTGGGTATTGCCAGAGATGCAGTGCAAGGCCTCTTTTGTGCTTATTTAATAACTATATAATTGAGTTAACTCCCATGCCAATTATCACAGAGCTCTGCTAATTGTCCCGTGGCTTAAGTTAGAATCAGACTGGCCATATTTTAAATGAAGACCTTTCCCAAATGTCATTTCACATGAGGGTAGTCACCCTAATAACAATTTTTTGGCAGTTTTCAAATAGACACCGTAGCATTAATTTGCTCATAGTGAAGTGAATTTAGCGAGGTCCGCCATTTATCATGCTTCTGTGTTGTCGGCATTCAGTTATGTCATCTCACAGAGGAGCAAAACCTTTTCAGTCGATTGAGTGTTTTCAGACAACAATCAGAAACAAGGAGAATGCAGGATTGATTTCAGCAGAATGAGACGCAAGAGAAAGATATGTAAGGTATACCGAGCATTTGTTGGGTTTCTCTCCGGAGTGGACCCTCATGTGGATAAGAAGCTTGTATCTGGCATTGAATGGCTTTAAGTTTCGTGGACAGCCAACCCAATAGCACGTGAAGTCCTCTGCCTTTTGTTGGTCCACATGCAGCTTCTCTATGTGCCTTACCAGCTCCTCCTTTTGGTCGTAAACTGCAGTGCAATCCAGCCACCTGCAGCAGTGGGTGCCGCAGTCCTCCGCCTCCCCTTCCTCCTCCTCCAGCATGGGAATCTGTGGCAAAAAGCTCACTCCGTGCCTGTTTGGAAACAGGGGACCTTGTATGGCAGTGTTCTGAGACTGGACCTTCATTTTGCAGTGGTATCTGGAAGGGTTTATGTGATGATGTGAGTGGTAAGGGGGAGGAGGCCCATGTGGAACAGTGGCTTCTTGGACCCTCGTCAATGACGCCAGCTCTGGCTGCAACGGTGGTAGAATGCAGTTAATTTGGGTACAACTCTCTGAAGTCTTTTCCAGGAATCCTTCTTCATGTGAAAGGCACTGCGGCCCCACCATCATGTTAGCCATCTGGTTCTCCAGGCCCCCTCCCTCATCAAGCACCTGCATATGGCCACACTCTGATAGCAGGGTTAATGTTTGTGTAGGGCCTGGCATGTTGCATGGATGGTTGTGGGGTATGCAGCGACCCTTCACCCCTAAGAAATGACCATATCCATCAGAGTGAACAGGAGAGAGGGTGAGATGGGACAATGGAGAGCTGCGAGAACCGTTGATGTAAGCCACAAGCGATGTGGGCGAGGTCCGTATAATGCTGTTAAAATCAATCCCCATGACATCTGACAATGGTGACGTGGAAAGCGCTCTCTTCTTCGCATGAGATTGTCTCGGGCTTCCAGCCTCAGCTGCAAAAAGATACGAGGGCAGGGAGGCAGAGGTGCTCGTTTCTCCTGATGCGGTGGTGCCAGACATGGCTGTGCCGGGGGAGAGGCTGAGTTGTTCACCGCCCTCACCGGCTTGGGCACAGCTCTGAGGTAGTCCCACGGGGGGAAGCACACGGTAACCATATGCCCAATCCTGTTTGCTACTAAACACAGACTGGGTTTCAAACAGGCTCAGGGTGGTGGATGCCAGGGATTCTCTGGAAAATAAGCACCTGAAAAAGATTCCTGTTTGCTTTAGAAATAATATCAAATCTTGTGAGGGCCTCATACAATGACATAACACTGAGATATTGCTCACCTGGCATCGTTGTGAGAAAATGGCACACTGTGAGAGGATGGAGGCCGAAGTCTTGCAGGGAATGTTGGCACTGAGAAAGCACTTATAGGACTACTGGTCACTGTTAGATTAACACCCGCTGCCGGACCAGAGGCATCAAAAGTGGATCCAGACACTGCAAGATCAGCTGGAGACAATCCAGAACTTTAAAAAATAACCTGGGTTATACTGCACTAGAGCACATAAGTTATGGGGACAATTTAGATAAAAACCAAACTCAAAAGGACTTAGCCATCAACAGATCTGAACTGCGCAACTATGAGCTATGAAATAACCCTGAAATACACTGGAAATTATACAGAGAACACATACATCAGGAATAAAACTGCAAAGACGCTTTGAAAAGCTTTGAAAAAGACATGGCCATTATTCTAAAGTAGATCATTTTTTCCAAAAAGACCCCTTTTAACTCCAGAGTAGCTGTAGAGATGCTCAGCTCAGGTGGATGAAGATAGGTCTAAGTTGAGTAAAAGAAATGACTCTACTTAGTTACTCTACTCTACTTAAAAGAAGTTACTCTACTTAGATGAGAATATATGGGTGACGGAAAACAAATACGCCACATCACCCTGAAACAGTGTAGAGACATGGAACAAGTCCAATATTAGCAGGAATATGTTATTTATTCAAATAAAACACGTAAAACCCCAATAAGAAGCAGGGCAAGAAAATATGAGAAGTTTAATGAGTTTGAATACTTTCGTAAGGCACTGAAAAGTTTTAAAATGCTTTTTTAGAAAATAAAGTAACACCTAGATTTTACTAACACAATCATTTTTGTAAGACATTTTCATCCTTTATGTTTTGTTTTTACCTTTGACACTGTAGATAGAAGATTTTAGGAGTTTTGTATTCCTGGCAGTTGTCTTAGTTGTGTTCTGAAGTGGAAAAGTGGGTATTTCCTCTGGGTTCCTGGGTGGCATTGTTAAATTTTTCCCATTAGTCAACACTTTTCTGCGGAGGCTCAAGTTAGGGAGGACAACATGGCCTTCATTTTGGTTTCCAAAAGATAAAGAATGGATGCTTCTGCTTTTTGCTTTCTCCATTCTGCCTGTGGACGACCTAAGTCCTGCTCGTTGAGGTGAAGAAGACACAGGTATCCCGAAGGTCTGGGACTGGTGGCCTCTGATTGTATTCAGTGATGGAGGAATGCTGCAGGGAGACACCAGGAGCTGGCAACTCTTTCCACTCATGGCTGAGGCAGATTCTGCAAAGGACCTATGCTCATGAAGAACTCTTATTCCCACAGCTGTGTCTTGGAAAGCTGGTTTTATATCAAAGATGGGCGTCCAACGGTAATGCCTTCAAATGCAAAAACGTTTAAAGAAATAGTCTCAAAAAGGATGGATAAATCAAAAATTGAGTATACACAATAAATCCTTTCAGTATGTAAATAAAAATAATAGGTCTTGAACATTATGCAGTTTGTTTTAATCACTTTTCAAATCTGGATACATATGGAAAAATCAAACTGAACTGAATACAGAGAAATTTTTGTTACTTTTTAAACTTAATTTTTTGTCTAAAAGATAATAATTTGAATGTAAAAAAATATATGAATCTTTTTACTCTATTTACAATTAAATGTTTGACTTTTGTTTTTAATTTGTCATATCACAACTTTTTGGCAGGCTGGTTGATCGCTTTGGTTTTTTGAATTACTAACTCATAATTATATATAAACACTATATTCTGTATTGAACATGTTTGTTGTATCCTTAAGAATTTAAACCAACTCATTGTTGTAATCTTTCGGACTTTTTTGTCTCATTTTGGAATTTGTCCCTTTTTAATTTTCTTATTCTGCTCATTCAACTCTTCTGTTGTTGTTCTGTCATGTTAAATTTCTGCTCTGAGTTGCAGTTTTTGGTTTTGGTTGTTTTGCATTGATCTGAGTTTCTGGTTTATTTTAGAACTGCTCCATAAACTCTGCGTATGCCGTTTTGGTTTCCTAATGCTTCTGTTTCAAAATGTCTCATTTTCGTTTGAATTTGGATTAATACTTTTATTAAACCTGTTGGGTTTCTGCGTTGGACGGTGTTCTGGTTTCAGTGACTTTGCTTCCTTGTGTGTTCCATGTGCCACTTCTTCTTCTTCTAAGTTCAACATCAGCTACTTGCCTTCCTACACAGTTGCACCCTGTTTATAATCAACCACCTGCTCCCTGATTAGTAATCACACTTTGTGGTTACTGTAGGTTTTCAGCATGTTCTTGGAGTTTCATAATTGGAATTTCTGTCCTGTTGTAATTAGTTTTTTTTGATTCTGCTTACTCAAAAAAAACCCCACAAACAATACACTTGAACAGAGTTTGATGTCTGTGCACTGGCACCTTTTCATGTTAGAATTTGTTCTCATTCTAGCTCAATGTTTCCCAACTCTGGTCTTCAATGCACACAGTCCAGTATATTTGGATGTTTCCCTGATTTAAGACATCTGATTCAGATGATTGCAGTTCAACAAGAGCCTGTTAATCACCTATCAATTGAAATTATAAGCGCTTGAAGTAGGGAAACATTTGACATATTCAGGGCAGTGTGTCTTTTTGGACCTGGGTTGGGAAACACTGCCCCAACATACCCTAATGTCAGCCTTTAACTCAAGCTCATTTCTCCATGACAGAATTATTAAAGACATATTCCAACTCATATGTCTTTAATAATCCTTGTCCTTGTCAAAGTCCTTGTCAAAGTCTGCTCTTAGCTCCAGCGTCCAAATATAACAGGATCTCTTTTCCCAGACTTTCATACCTTGACTGTGGAAAAAGATTCCTTTTGTTAATGTTGTCTTGAGAGTGTTTACTCATTAAAAAAAAAAAAATGGATGAAGGCAATATTTCTACTTTATAACTCTTGAAATATCTGCATGATTGTCTGTTGGGTTTAATAAGTTCTTTAATATTATTATTATTATTATTATTATTATTAAGAAAACATGTTTTAACTGTTACGCTGTGTGGTATATTGTGATTTTGTCTGCGAAAGAAGCCATATCATTCAAATTAATCACTTTAATTATCAAATTCAGATTAGAAGAGGGGGCGCTTAATAAAGTGCGGCTGCCTGAAAATCAACATAAAAAAAAAAAAAACAGCTGTGGACCGATTTAGAAAACAGAGTCCTAAATGGTAATGTTGACATGGAACATTTGTGAGAACTCACACGCAAGTTAATTGTACGCCTTGCAGCCTGATAGATATTTTCTACAAAACTGTTATAAAAACAGACGATTCATCACCGCGTCATTGTGACACTCCAACTTACCTGCAATGAGCGGACACTGTTCCCCAACCGGACCGTCCAGTCCTCCGGGTTGTTCACTTCATTCTCATTTCTGGTGTTTCTTGACGAGTTTTTGATAAGTGAGAAAAAAGTTGAGCCGGTTAGAAATCCCTCCGCAGCTTCCCTGCGCTCGGGGGGGGCGCGGGGGGGGGGGGGGGGGGGGGGGGGGGGGGGGGGGGGGGGGGGGGGGGTGGGTGGGGGGGGGGGTTGGGTG
>CAEGAD010001264.1:0-13401 GCA_903067055.1 Poeciliopsis paucimaculata
ATTTTATTTTTGTTTTTGGTTGTTTTGTTTATCAGTTCCAGCGTTCTTTTGAAAATAAAGTGTATCCATCTTTGGCATGCATTATTACATCATTTCCATTAAATCTGTGTAAAAAGGTCTTCAAACAATATTATCGTTTATCGCAATAATTTTTGAGACAATTAATCGCTCAGTAAAATTTGGTATCGTGACAGGCCTATTCGCCGACATTTTAAGTACAAAAAGACAACATTAATGTTTAACACCTGTGCTTTGTATCTGGCTGCCAGTTGATACTCTAAACGTCAGGGTTAATTATTTTCCATGTGGAGTAATGCTGATAAGAGAGACTGTACTTTGGCCAACTCAAATGTCTCCTTGTTAAGAGGATTTCCTTATTGTTTTATGCCAGTTGTGACTGGAAACTAATTTTTGTCTTTATCATACTTAAACTGAGGGTGTATTTTACTGGACTATCACATAGCTATCAATGGGGGGGGAAAAAAAAGGAATAGATAATTTTTGTGAATTCGACTAGACCAGAGACAGTGTAAACAGCATTATTTTAAGACGCTTACATGGTAGAAATCTGTTTACATCGAAAGGTTTTTTCCCTACTATCTTTTATTGAAATTGGTAGTAAAATTGTATTTTCCAGCACTGTCCTAAGATAGAGGGATGGAGGATACGGTTCTGGTCAGAGTTGGGTATGGGATTCTCGGTGTGATTTATTTATTTTTTTTGAATACACTATTTCAAAGTTTTTAGCTAAATTTAATTTAAAACGGCTTCCCAAACATCTTGTATGTTAACATTAAAAACATTACCTTACACTATTGATTTTATCTAAATTTTTTTTTTTTTTTTTGTTTTAACATCCAAATTTATTTTGTAAGAACGAGAAAAACATTGCACAGCAAAACCAGGGAGGGACAGGTATGCTTACCCCAGGTTACATTCACTGGTCCAAAACAGTCAGCAATTTATATCTCAACTCATAAAAGGACTTTAATCTGCCAGAACAGGGCAATAGAAAATGTTAAAACTTCAGTAAAGTTTATGTTGCTAACAAACGTACATTTATTTTGGATTCTTATAACTATGCGATTAGTTCATATGCTGCTTTTTTTTTTTTTTTTTTTTTTTTTTTTTTTTAAAGTTAAAGAAACGGTTAACAAATATATTTTTTTCATAGTTAAACTAAACTTTTTTTTTTTTTTTTCTTCGAGTTATAAAGTGGTTTTAAATAAATTCAACAACTTGTCTGCTCAAAGTGTCTTTAGAAATGATAACCTACTCATTAAATCTTATGTTCCATAACGTGCTGCTTGACTTTTGCTGGTATTCTAGCAACGATGCTAGAATCCAGATAGTGCATTAAGTACCACGTTGTACTTTTTTAAAACTGCACCAATCTGTACCTCACTTATAGCATTACCTACATGTGAGGTGCTATTTGGTTCATCCGTTTCCTGTATTTTGTTGTTTTTTGTGACAAATTTATAAGAATGGACTTTTCAGTTTAAACTTTTTGAAGCCTAAACAGAAAATCCCCTCCCAAACAAATGTCATGTTACTGGTTTCCTTCATAAGAATACCGCCATCTTTTTCTGTGTATGTGGAGTTTTGCTGTAGTTGGTTTCACTGCATGATTATTCTTTGCGCTATCATACCAAACCTACGTCATGATCACTCATGTGCTTTATCCTCATACCAGGCAGGGAAGTATAAGGAAAACAATGCAGTCAGCAGGAAGAAACCGTTTTCTCCATTTAAAGATATGTTAAAATCAGCTGAGTTATTTTGGTAATCCTAAGGTGGAAATAAATCCGTAGTGATCGCAATGACTGGGAGACTCTGGACGTCCTCTTTATTTCTATTGGTGTTCTGCAATTGTTTTGAAGTTATGTGACAGAAGGCTGAGAACCTTAGTGAATTGAATTTTGTTTGTTTGTACTTGGATTATTTTAAAAAGTCCTGTGGGATTTCCTTCATTTCTTCCTCTTTTCTTAAATTACAAGAATAGTGCCATTTATTTTTTTAAATAAGATTTTGCTGAAGAAGTTAAATTGGTCCTATCTGGAAGCAGGTTTTGCTTGAGATTTAATAAAAATGCTCATCATATGAATGACTTGCTGTGTTTTGTGGTTTTCTAGTATCACATTAGAACATTTTGATGGAAATGGCAAAGTTCAAATTAACTTCCTCAATTTTGCAAAATGGTTTTTACGGTCCCTTGTGGTTATTTTTTGGCTTTAAAAAAAAAAAAAAAAAAAAAGTTATCATGGGAGATGAAAATGCATTTGCAGAGTAAGCTCTGATGCAGCAAACTTTTCCATCCACTGGTGGTGTCCAAACCTCATTACAGAGGGGAGGACTGTTGGCCTGGAGTGGTCAGCGAGAGCCACTCTGGGCTGTGACGCGATTGGTGGAATACTTCCATCTGCAGGTGGGTCTGTACCTCACAAGAGGCACAAAAGTCTAAGGCTGTTGTAAACGATTATTTTAGTAATCTATCAATTTTTCTTACGATTAATCGAATAATTGGATAAAATAAAACATAGGTAAATCTAACAGCAGTTTTACTATTGCATATCAACATTAGTCCAATTGTTCATATTTGAGCTAACAACTTTTCTGTAGTTTAGAAAATTAACTCGTAACAATAATAGCTGACTTTCCAAGTTAACCTGAAGAAAAATTATACAGAAATCTGAAATTATATTCAATTCAATAATAAAGATGCAGGCTCACAAATATACTTATAAAAAATGTGTATACTGCAGCTGTTTTCTGTATTTGTCTTCATTCAGTTTAATAGATAAACTCTCACCTTGCCCAGACATTTGTGTTTGTGTTAGTGACGGGATTTGACACCTTTGTTCGTCATACACAGAAACGCGTCTACCATCTATGTTCCGCCACAATAAGCTCCGCTACCCATTTGTTGAGACTGGGATGACATGAAATAATTTTTCCAGTTCATCCGTAAAGCTACACTTGCGTTAATTATCTAATGCGCAGCTTCCCACAGTGTTCAGGCTATCTGCTCACCCATATAAATACACCTGCAGCGCTAAAACTGGCATTATGCTGCTAATACTTAGCTTCCGTCAAAAACTCAGGCTGAAGTGACAGCGCTATGCAACGCAAGTAATAAACTAGCTAAATGTGTGCATTACCAAATGTGAACACGATTGTGTGTTCTGTGTGGTGGTCTGGTGATTTCAGTAGGTTGTATTCTGTCTCTAACCCAGGGGTCACAAAATGCTGTCCTTGAGGGCCAGACAGAGTCCTGCAACTTTCAGATGTGCTCCTTGACCTATACAAGTGAATTAATTGATGAAATTGCCTCACTAACAGGCAGTTAAGCTCCAACAAGCTCTGTTAATGAGCTAATATTGGAGCCAGGTGTGCTGAGGTAGAACAATCTAAAAGTTGCAGCATACTGGCCCTGGAGGACTGGAGTTTGAGATCTTTGTTCTAACCCAGTGAGTGCAGAGTGTCCCACCTTGTCTGATGAAGGCATGTTAGTTGTGTCTGCTGATTTTTAAAACACCTTTTGAGTTTGAATGGTGAATGAAAGCGACAGCCAATGATGCAGTTTTCTTGGGTATAATTTAGGTACTTAGTATTCACTCTTCCGTGACATGCAACCTGTACACACAGACCATTTGCTATATTTGCTGATGTCGTTGAAGGAAGATAAAGCTTCTGGTCTCAAGTTTCTGTAAAGCCTTTTCGGTCTCTTGGGAAAGTAGTACTGTCCCAAACATTTAAAACATGCAGACACTCCCTAGCTATTAATTCATGTTGTCATAAAGGCAGCTTGGATAAATGTTAGCCTGTGAATTAATTTTTCACAGTTCCTCATTTGTGTCAAATGAGGAACTTGACTTTGCAGCGCTTCAGTCAGGGTGTGTGTCGTTAGTGCTGTAAGAGGGGCTTTATCTGACCTCACTGTAAAGCAATTTTCTCCAGATCCCTTCTGAATGTTTTAGAAGGGATTTAAAATATCCCTTCTAAAACACCAAGGAATCATTAATTTTGAAAATTTAAAAAGTAATTTGTCAGAAACGGTACATCTAAACGATTTCTTTGCTGGTCACTTAAAGGGCTTTGATGCCGTTTTTACATCAGAAGTTGGCTGGTTGGATTCAATTTTGTTCCATTCAGGGGAGTTTGCATTATGCTATACATATTGGGCTCCAGAATAAACTTTTGCACATTTTTTACAGATATTTTACTATCACATTACATTGTTGAGTCACACTTTTTTAATTTCCTGTGAAAATTAATTGCAATGCATAAAAAACTGAGATGAAATGTTTTATAACAGTCTACCTACTTTTGTCTAGAGATGTATGAATTAATACTATTAATTTAATCTAACAAATCCTCCTCATATCAAGTCTTGTAAGAATGTATTGAAATATGGATTTATCCAAAAGTAGCAGGAAAATGATTATCAAAATGCAAACATTATACTAGCCTTGAACCTTTCTCATTTTTCAGTTTCAATAATTTTACAGCTCATATTTGACGAGATTATCAGTTGTTTCTAGAACACAAAAGGGAAAAAAACCCAGCTTCAAACATCTTTTCATTAGTACAGTTTAGCGTTGAACTGTGCACTACCAAGCTGTATACCAAGGATTTAAAAAGGTAGTTTCCAAAGCTACAGAAATGTGACTGATTCTACATTTTAAAGGCCTTTTGATTGAGTGTTAGAGGGAGTGGACCTTTCTCTTTCTAAATACATGCAATTAGATGATGTTGTGCATTTCTGCATTGGATGTTGGTGTTAAATTCGTCCCGTGTTTCGGGGTGTGCATAGTCAGTGGTGTAGACTAGTTTCCTGTCTACGTCACAGACAGGAAACTAGAACAGAAGTCAAAGTTTAAACAACTAGGATGATGGGGCAACGTGTGGAGGCCAGCAGTGAACTAGAGCACTGGCAGGGAAGTGGTCATCAGCACACTCTAATTCACGGGATCCCATGGAACTGTAGCATTTTTTTCACACATATAATTTCATACTTAATGTATAATTTTGGTGTCGTCTGGGGATTTTATAGTTTATTAGAACTTGTGGGAATGTTGTAAGGCCTTGTTTCAATAACTGAGCTAGTAGTGAACAGGGCTATCATCGCACATTGTGTTAGGCTTCCATTGAAGATTTCCCTGAGCACTTCTCTCTGCAGGTAGGATATACAGTTGGTGGCTCTGCACAGCAGCCCTGCATTAGCAAAATATCTTCTGTGCTACGTGCATATTTCTTTCTGTGCATCCAGGGGTTTCTCACTCCTAAAACCTTGTTTCACTTGTGAAAAGAAGCTCAGAATAATACCAAGAGCTTTTTTTTAATTTTTTTGAGTTTACTTTTGTTTAGTAATTCCTGCCTTGCTATTTGGTTGTTGCAGGAGTTGTGAAGTTGATCAAAGCTTTGCTGTCTTAACTTGATGTGATATGACCACAGTGCTGAGTTTGGACTCTCACATACTAATTCACACAAAAATCATCAACAAAGCTAAAAAACAAAACATTGGGCTGGTTAATTCTGACAGTTTTCCTCTGAGATAATTAGGCTCCATTTTTAATGTAGACTAGGAAAGGAAAGAGTGACCTAGTTAGTTTTGTCTCTTGGGTTGTTCTATTACGGCTGAATCAGAAACGAGTGATAAGTGGTTATTTTTAAGGTGAGTTTTAAATCTGAATCTGAACACAGTTTGGTTGTGTTTATTAATCACTGAAGGAACATTTTCATAATTTTACAGGTTCTGCTGTTTACCATGCATACCAAGATGGAAGAAATGACAAATGTGTGTATCAGATCCTTTGTTTCAAGCAATTTAATTTTAGTTGTCATTAATGGCATCATTAATTTTGGAAGTTTAAAAAGTAATTTGTCAGAAACGGTAAAAGAAATGTCTTTACTACTTCATGTGAGTGTATTAATTATATACATGTAGCATAAAAATGCCTCCAGCATGTGAGCGCATGCATGTTGTTGATTTTAAGCAGGGAAATGTGCCTGCACCCCACAGGGTGCTCCACAGTGTGCACTAATGCTGGTCTGTGGTTGTGAATGAATAATTTAGCATGTTGGCATTGCTGGGTGGAGCCTGGATTATTCATGGTTGGCACAGGAAGCGACAGACTGCTGTTAATATTAAGGAGCCTCAGATGCAGAGCCTCTCTACACTCCTCACTCGTCTTCCTCCTTGCTGTGTCCTTGCTTCCCTAACCTCTGTCCTCTCCATCTGTGAGCATCATTTTTTCATATCGTTTCCCATCTCGCATTGAGGGTGCTCTCCATCTCGCTTGCTCTTGTGCATCTACCTTCTTTTTTCAGCGGCTTTAGACATTGAATCTCTTTCTCAATTTGAGATTACTTACTGTGCAGGTAATCTCTATAATCCCTTTCCTGAACCATAACAGTGATCCAGGACAATTTGCAATTCCAGTTGCTGGCCAGCCTGCAGCTTCTCCCTCCCTTGCCTCTTTCTCTGCTCACTGAGTCTGATTTTTCTCCATTCTGTCTGTTCTGTTGCCATTGAATGCTTCTTTTATTGAAGAGATTTGAAGCTGCAGTTGCTGCTGCCATATTGTACCAGCACCCCACTGTGGTTGCCTCTAATGAGATTCTTTGTGTCACCATCATCGTGCTTTGCCTCCTCATCTCCTCCTCTGTTCTGAATGGTGGAGTTGTCATGCTTAGCTATCAAAGGGGAAGGGGAGGCGATGAAAACAGCAGCATCCGCAGCAGGCGGTGTTCTAGCTTTTTTCTCTTATTCTTCACAAGCCCTAAAATGTTAGGCAACTTCTGTGTATGCATCCATCTTAAAGGGACTGGCGATATGACTAGACATGATACCAGTTTCTTTTGAATCTGTGGCACATAATATGGCAATATTTAAAATCTTCATTCCAATAATAGTGTCCTATTCTCTATGCAGCTGCAAGCAGTAAATCAGACTGACCCTCCTTTACACAGCAGGACAAAAAATTTGCAAATTACAGCTGTTTTCCCACATAAGGCAACAGCAGATGTGTTTAACAAGTTGTTACAAAACAAAGCAGGAGTTTTGCTGAACGTTTTGAATAAAACTTATTAGAATTAGTACATCTGCAATAGTATGCCATACATCATGATCTAAAATGACTAACACCTGGTCTGACGCACATATGCTAAACTCTTTGAGAACCCCAAAACGCCCCCAAGGACAGTAATGGAACAAATTAACCAGACCCCCAAAACATTAAACCACAAGAGATCAGGGACTGAAAGAGTAGACTTTTCAAAACATGCCATGTTTTGTTAGTGAAAGCACTAATAAAAATTACTATCTGACTGAAAACTAAATTAAATGATCAGTATGTATTCTATTATGTGATATTTAATGAACTGTGACAGAGACAAGAAAACAACTCTGAGCGTAAAGCTGATATATACGGCAAAAGTGTCTAGAAAGGACAGCCCAGAATAGCAGCGTATTAACACATCCTATGTTTTATTAAATAAAGATGTAGTTTCTAGGTTAAAATAAGTATTCTACTTGGAGGAACTTCAAGAAACGCATAGGAATACTGACAAAGTAGCAGGACAGATATTAGAATTTAAATCGTTTTACATGTCTGAATAAATTTCTTACCATTTGATAATTAGTATTCATGACTCTTTTCTCTGTTTGAGCTTCATTTAAACTAAAGCTGGAATGGTTCCAAAATGACTCCAATCAGTGTTAAAAAAAAAAATCCTGAGGGCAAATTTTTGTCTTGTATTTACTGTTCAAGTGCTTTTTTCCCCCCCTTTGTTCCCCATATGATCATGTGTTTCACAGGGGACAGCATTTGAGGAAGCACAACATACGTTAACTGTGATAGAGAGGCGGGAGACGGTAAGCAGAAATTTTTGGCAAAAAGACTAAAGTTTAGCTAGACAGTTTCCTTAGCATAGTGTCAACAATAAATGAAGATAATTCTGTTTATGAAAGACTTCCAAGATTTCTTGAATATTCATTGTGCCAGCCATTCCTCAGATCTCATGGTCCTACATGTTTTAAGTGTTTCCTTGCTAAGACACACTTGGCTGATTAACAATACTTTCATGTGATGGCATTTTTGAGGAGGTAATCTAATCATTTGAATCAAACATGCAGGAGCAGAAACCCTTCCGAAACATCTCTATAAATCTGAAATGTAAAACTGAGCACTTTAACTCAGTTTCACTACATCGCCTGATGATCTGTTTTTGTCATTTATTTTTGACTATGGGGGAGGAGGTTGAATGATGTGTTCAGAAATTTTAAGTGAAACGGAGCATCCAGCAAATCAGACATTGTGGCGGAGAGGTTGGTTTGGAAATCTGCACTTAAATCATTACATTGTCATTTTAGATGTTGTATGTAGCACTAAAATCCATAAATTGAATTTATTCATGATATTGCTTGAAGAAAGTGCAAGCATCACAATGTACATGGTAACATTTCTTGTTTAGCTTAAGCTCGTTTAGTATTCAGTGTCCACTTGTTGCATGGCTTTCTGCAGTGCACATTTAAGTTTGTCTAGTCGTCTTCCAAACACCTACACGCTACTTACTATTGGCTTCTTCTACATTCTGATGGTACCATTAACTTTCTCCGCTGCTGCCCTTGACATATCTAAGCTTTGTGTCCCTTCAGCATCTCTGCCAGATAGATTTGGTCTGTCAACAAAATGAAATTAACACTCATGATTTGCGTTGAAGCCAATAAGAATTTCTTGCGGTGAACTCCTGTCTATTCACAATTCAGTATTTGTCTATTCAAGGTCTTTTTATATATATATTGTACATGAACATACAATATATACAAAAGAAAATGCAGCTTTGGAAGCTCCTACCTAGGTGCAGTTCTGACTGAAACACTGTTGGCTGGTCTTTGTAATTATTTATATTAATGGCAGAAGTGACTGCAATTAAAATTTTATAATTTCATCATTTTCCATGACAGACTGGCTGACGGCTTAAAAGAACAAACTAGAATCACTACATTGAGAATGTTTAGCCTTCCTGGTATCTATTAAAGGCGACTTTGGTTAAATCTTTTTTGCCAGTTCAATCAGTTGTCGACGGTAGAAAATTACCGGAAAGAGTAATTTGGCAGATGGCTCTTTTCCATATCAGAAATGGACAAGTAAAAAAACAACTAGACGTTTGTTATTGTTTGTGGTGAAATCAGTTGTTGTTGATCTTATTTAGCTCAAGCTACATTACAGCCAACCAGTATAGATTGGCTGACCTGGTCTCAAGACCTAAAGCAGGTGTTTTTCAACTGATCAGGATTGAAATCCAGTTTTTCTATATTCAACATGAGTTAAGCTAATTTAGATTTTTAGTTTGCATACGCTTCTAAAGCAAAATAAATAAATAAAAACAGCGTACAACTCTGCAAACACAGAGACTCTCCATTTATAAAAGGGGATATCCTGTTAAAAAAAAATAAAAAATCAGAAAATGGACACCGTCTCAGCAGGCAGACGTTTCGGTTCAGTGTCTCCGCAGTGTACTCGATGATGAAAACGGCTGCAGCCTGCCTCTGTCTGCATGGATATTGTGTGGATATAAATAGCCAGATCTGGATGAGTGTGTGCTGAGCCTGGAACCGTGGCACACAGAGCTTAAACAATAAGCAACCATCACTACCCTTCCTCCCCCTCTGCTTCCCAGAGCTCAAAGGGGGCCGGGGTGAGTGAAATGGGTGGGCGGGTTCTTCTGTCTCCCTCTTCCTTTCTTACTTCTGCTTCCTGCATCCCTGTTCTTGTAATCTGTCATCAGCAGCGAGCCCAGGCCTGTCACTTGTTACGTCAGAGAGGCAGGCTGGAGGGTTGCTCCCTGTCTCCCCACCTTTCAGCCTGCATGTGGTGGGAGAGTTTTTACTCCTGCACTGCTTTATCAGTTATTAAAAAAATGGTATTGGATCAGTTTTGATTTGTAATTTAATATTCTGGAAGCAGGTATTTTTCTATGATATTAAAACAAGCTTTCAAAATATATCACTTAATACATGCTTTTTGCATTACATCTACTGCTATAAACATCACATTAAAATGCTTGTTTTTATCTTTAATAATAAACAATTCTATTTTTATTTTGAGAACAGAAACAAGTATGTTTTCTTGCTACGTTTCAGGAAAAGTTTTAGAATTGTTTTAACTTGAATGGAATACGATTGCCATTAGTGACTTTTCTTAATCTATCAACTTTTTTTCCTTTTTAGATTAACTGAAAAGATATTTTAATATTGTTTACATAACTAAATGTGATAAAAATTGAAACATTGATTAATTCAGACACGTCTTTCCATAACAAACATTTATATAGAATATAGCTGACTAATATGGAGGTCTTTACTGCTCAACGGTAGCCCTGGATGTCGTCTCTTCATCTGCTCATCATGCATGTATTGAATCCTCCTGTGATTTCAGACAAAATCTTACATAGCATCCAATCCTCCTGTTCATTATCACCTTACATGAAGGCCTTCCACTTCAGTGTTGACAAGATGTAAAACCCTTTACAACGCCAACTCATTTCTCGATGAGAGCAGATGCTTTATTAGCCATGATCTTTAAAGTAAAGGCTAAGTAAAGTACTCCAGACTGCCTTCAGGGTTTTTTTTGTTTTTTTTACAACAATACAGAGAAAGTGCTGTCAGTCATTTTGAAGGCAACATAAATGAGGATCATTTTCTAAAGACTGCCAACTAAAAGCATTTAATTTAAAACTTGACATTGATGATCTTTTATGGTGGCTGGTTGTGGCAGCTCTATACAAAGGTGGAAGAAGTAAAAAATCAGTAAAAGAAAATAAATCATATCCTGCAGTACATTGTTTTTTTTCTGTTTGGTAATGCGATAAGAACCTGTTTCTGTTCATCACTAGACAACCTAACTCACCCATGGTTGCATTTCTTTTAATACTGGAAAAATTCTCACCCAGTTTTCATTTTACTTTAAAGGGGAAAAGTGATGTGGTTCTCCTGCATTTGGACAAACGCAGCTGACTGACAGCTTGTGGTAGGGTTAAGCTATGCTCTGAAGTAAAATTGCCCAAACTTTCCCACTTGGGGTCTGACATGTCATTAAAAGCTATTTTAACAGCTGGCCTGGTATAACAGGAATTTGTATAGTTTTGAAGTGGAAGTATTAAAGCCATAATGTATAGAAAGATATTTTCCTCTGAATCAAAATAGACAGTGAATTTACTATAGTACTGTATTGATCAGATATGTTTACAACACATTACAAATTCTCTTCATAGTTTTAGGCATACTAGTTGGACAATTATTGGTTTACCTGCGTTTGAGGAAAAAACATTAACCCGGAGCCTACTCTTCTAGGTACAATGTGAAGGAGATATTTTGTTTCCATGTGAAGAGGGGAAAGTAGATGGGCTCATGTTCTCATTGTAATTTTTTTTGGACTAATCCTAAAAATTGACTGTCAAACTGTGCAAAGGAAATGAGAATCATTTAAATTTCCTCATTGATGTTTTTGAAAGGCCTTTTGTGGGATCTGGGATACATTGACAGGCAGATTATTCCTGAGATGTCCGGAGCAATGTGGAATAGCCTGCAGCCACAGTTTGTCATCCTTCCGTACCAAGCACAGTGGGTGTACAAGGCTCAGATTTCATGGGAATTAGATGCAATTTCTGGTTTAAAGCTCAACACAATCTTTGTTTGAATGAATTATGAACCTAAGGAAAGCAGTCAATATTGTTACTGTGTCTCGTCAAGACATGCACTTCCTTTTGAGCCATGTCCAGTCACTATGTGTGTGGAAACAAAACAAAAACATTGACATACGTCTTTGTTGCTCTAAATCTGAGGCTGCGTTGGACTATATTTGAACTTAGTATAAATGTTTAAAAACAACCAAATTTAAATCCAGAAGGCCAAAGCTATCTTTCTGTTGCTGCAGAATCCTACAAAAGACAAAACAAAGAGGTCAGTGGAAAAAAAAAAAGGTGACGGTCGCTGGAAACATTTGATGTGGCAGATGGCAAACAGAGCCACAGTCATCATGGCTGAGTAAGCTAGAGCATCTCTTAATTTATTTCACTCTCTTGTGCCTGCCTGATACTTTTCAGCTTGAATTTGAAAGTATAGCTTTATGCTCATTGTTAACTTTGAATTTTTTAGATTTAATTGTAATAGGTGAATATGTTGTATAGAATTGTGAGTTTGTGGTATAGTTGTCTTGCCTTTTATTTCTCAGCTTTGCTAATGGCTTTGCTTGGGCACATCTATTTCTTTATTTTAATGTTTGAATTTTTTTTTTTTTTTAAGTTCTATTTAAAAATATTTTGTTGGTACTTTCAGTTCAAAGATTTAGTAGTTTTGTTTTGACTTATAGAAGAAGCACTGCGGCATAAAAATGTAGTTTTAGTCAAGCTTTATAAACCCCTGACATCAGAGCTATGGGATAACTGCAGCATGTGGATGGAGCCACTGCTAGGATGGGAGACTGCTCCGCCAATGAGAGAAATTTGAGAACACTGAGGCTAAGGATGTCCAAAACTTGACCCTTATTCCTACAGCCTGCTTCCTGGTTGACACAAACCACTCTGTACTGTCATGCAAATAAAAACATGCAAACAATAGGAGTTGCATAATGCAGTCTCATTATGACTACATTTTTCAAAATTTTTAATAGTTTCTTCAATTTTGTATTTAAAATGCTAAATCTGACAGGCTCATGCAAAAAGAGATTTCTTTATATATCAAAAATATATATTTAATAACCTGAAAATATTGTGGAGTTTTTATTTCTTAAATCTTTGGATTTTATTGCTGCAGGCAGCTTTACCGTCAAGTGCTTTACATAGAGGAAAATTTGACGCAGCCACGAGTCATTTGTTGTTGACAGTTCCAAGCTGTCCTCTGTGCAAACTCAGCCCTGTAAGCATTTTATTGGCAGCCTGTACTGAATATTTGCATACATGACAGATCGTATTTCCATAATTTTCCACACTTTTCTCTTTGTTGCCAATACACTCTACAGTGAAGGCTTCATACTCTGCTTGTGTGGGACTTTACTAAAACTTTACTTGCACTAAAATTTCCACGTACCACAAGAGCTTTTTTGAATTGCTAAATGAAGGGGGTTTATGTCTAGGCCTGTCGCGATAAACGATAAATCGAACGATAAATTAAAACTATCGACTTCATTTCAATTATCGGCTTTATCGTTTCTTCCGGCCTTTTTCTCTTTCTGTTTTTGACACTGAATGAAAAAAGGCTAAACTCCGGTGCTTCCACTGACCCTCCCGTCCTCATTTCCTTAGTTTAAGTCCCAGCTCACTACACGATCTTAGAGCTATCGGCCCATTTTCAAAACCAGAGAGACACATTAGCGACAGAAATCCTAGGTATAACGG
>CAEGAD010001273.1:0-16057 GCA_903067055.1 Poeciliopsis paucimaculata
GTCTTCAATTACAGGAACCTCCCGACAGGTGTCCCACGGCCTCCTGGAATAGATGCACGGTGTTAAATTGTGATAAGTATGATGGCTAAAACAAGCTTTTGCATCATCAAACACTGTAAAAAAAAATATATATATATGTATATATATAAATTATTGATTAACGTTATTGCAACACGACAGCACAATATAGTAAATAGTAATGTTCCTTAATTAACTTAAATCATCCTTATAAAACAGCCTTTGTTTGATTACATAGATAGATAGATAGATAGATAGATAGATAGATAGATAGATAGATAGATAGATAGATAGATAGATAGATAGATAGATTTTGTAGCCAGATTAACAAATTACTTACTTGAGTTCTCTGTTTGGCTCCTCCATCGTACCTCCCACTTGTGGATGCTCTGTGTGCTCTGGTGTTTTCTCCTACATCCATAAACTTTTTTATGCCACCTGTATGACTCATAAGCTGCCTTAAGCTCCACCTGCAATCAGTGCCTAGAAAATGTGGAACAGGTTTAGCAAGTTCAGGTAAGTGAATTCATAATGAACAATGTGAATTAAGAAAAGATTGCCAAAAAAATAAAAGTAGAAACAGACATTTTAAATGAAACCTGTTAAGAAAACTGCCTATTTGTCACAATGTAAAGAAATGTAACCAAGATATATCTGTTTTTTTGTCTTTAGAAATAGAGATGCATCGATATATTTTTTCCCTTTGCTCAAGGAAATAACTGTTTTCAGGAAGCACTATGGTAGTGTTTTGCCATTAAAGTAATATACTAAAATTGTGACTATGATTGTATTTTTATTATGTTTTACCAGGAACCTGCCTGGTAAAACGTTACCAGGCAGCTTACTGATAAGATTTTGTCAAAATCTCACTGACAAGATTTTGTCAATGAAGATTTTAACTGACAAAATCTTCTGCATTAAACTCCTAAGACAGTGTTGGAGACAGACTTTAGCTGTTTGAGGCTGGATACAACATATGAGGAGAGTCTATATTCATGAAACCCAAAGTTTCATTATAGAGTAATAATTTCATTGACCTCACAACTGATATTACCCTGTATGTAATGTATTATCAAGGAAAACTAGATAAAGCAGATATGATTATTGGCCTCTCAGCCAGAAAAAATTAAGCTTATGTAATGTATGCAATGAGTTTAGTTGTCCATATAAGTCCAGCTAAATTATTTCTTTGCTGAAGCGAGTAGAAAATTGATAAAGACAGACATCTTCAAAAAAATTGTTTAATAAAAAACTGAAGCTGATTATGAAAGGAGGAAGACATATTTCAAGATGACAACCATAAATGCTTTGCTTTTGGTAAATATTCAATGGAGAAAAAAAAGGTCATTATTTGTTTTGGTTAGATTTGGTTTGTTTGTGTAGTCAGAGGCTTTTGTTTTCACTTCTGCAGAAGAATACATTTCCTCGTGCTAAATCTTATTGTGTAAGTAATGACTAATTACTCAAATCTTTGCCTTATTCACTTTATGCAATTGACAAAGCTTTAAGGAAGGGAATAAAAAAAATATTTCCCTGATCCTTTTGTCATGCGTGTCATTAATAATTGATGTTCAGTGATTTGTTTAAACCTTTCCTACTGTGATGGTGGAGTAGTTATACAAAACACAACTTCAAAAACTTTTAAACATATGAATTGGTTGATTCAGAAACTGCAGAATTTTCAGTTTTGTGTAAAAAAATGTACCAGCTTCCTATAAGAATTTATGTTTCAATGATATTTTTTTGTCATTTGAAAATAGTTTAAAAATGTAAATTTTGTAATGGGACAGAATAAAACAAATGTGTTTACATCCTTTTTTCATGGATGTTATTAGTAATTTGTCTATACTTTATGCTGATGGCGTAATCATAGAAAATACAACTTCAAAGGCTTTTAAACATATCAACTGCTTGATTTTTTTTCTGTTTGCTGTGGATTTTATCTCTCCCGTACTGGGTCACACGTTTGTGCTAAGACCAAAATTGTGGCTCTCAAAAATGTATATGTGAAAAATAGACCAAGTAACTGTAAAAACTTTCCTTGATTTTTTTCTTAATGTATTTAAAACATTTCAACAGAAAAATTAATACGTCTGTTCAAAAGAAAATATTTTAAAATCTGATAACATGGTTAAGTGTCCACACCCCGATACCAACTTGCCAAATCATCTTTTATATTTTTCGTCTTCTGTTTCTTTGTCAAGAGTTTGGAATTTGAATTTAAGCTTGAGTTTCCTTAGAAGCTAAAAATAATTGCTTTTCATCTTCAGTTTTGTAGCTGGCACCTGAAGGTGCTGGACCAAAACCATTTGGTATTATCTAATTCCATCCATGATGATGAAAAACCCAAGACAGAATTAACAATAAATGTTGTCTTGAGGTACTTTACAAAAAAAAACACATACATTACAACTAATTCTAGTAATCAAACAGTGCACCAAATTATGTTCATTATTCAAATTACACTGCTCACAAAATTAAAGGGAACTCTAAAATCACATCTCAATTAAATATTGACATGGAAAGACTTCACTATTAATATGGTGGAATTGGTTGAGAAGAAAACATAACAATGATCAATGTAAATAAAAATTATTACACTGTGGAGATCTGGATTTGGATTCATACTCAATATGAAAGTGGAAATAACACAATAGGCTGATTCAACATCAGTGAAAATAATTTAAAACAAATCTACATGAGGCTCAGTATGTGTATGAGACCGCCATGTCTGAGTAATCTCCCAACAACGACTGGGCAACACCTGATGTTCTCCTGAGGAATCGCTTCACAGACCTGGATTAGAGCAGTTAGCTGCTGAACAGTCTGTGGGGCAACGTGGCGTTGGTGGATGAAACATGATGTCAATTGGATTCAGGTCTGGGAAACAGGCAGGCCAGTCCATAACATTAATGCAGTCAGGTCACCTCTGGCTAGCACATGGGGGGTGGCACGGCCATCCAAACATGTCTGACCCACCACCAAACCAGTCATGCTGGAGGATGTTGCAGGCAGCATAATGTTCTTCACTGTGTCACATGTGCTGAGTGTGAACCTTTCATCTGTGAAAAGCACAGCCAAAGACGAATCACAGCACCCTCAAGGAGTCTGCTTCTGACAGTATGAAACATGCACATTAGCGGTCTGCTAGAGGTCTTTTTGTAGGGACCTGACAGTGGACATCCTGTTGCTCTTTGATACTGTACTGAAATATACAGCAAATCTTCTGTACCACCTGTAGTGGAAATGAGAAGTAATTTCACAGCAGCCGGTGAAATTGATTCACAATAAGTGTTACTGCTTAACTGGTGGCATTGATTCCACAAAGGTGTGACTGATGATGAGTTACACTATTTTGTTTAGGTGACCCCTTTATTTTGTTGAGCAGTGTATTTAAAAGGTTTTCTGTATAAGGGAACCCAGCAGATTGTATCAAGTCATTGACTTCCAGGTTTTACTCCTTCTGGACAATTTTGTAGCAAAAGTGGACAAGCCCTTGTTTTGTTTAGTTGACTTTACAGCAATCCCTTATAAAGAGCATGCATGACAGTGGGGAGGAAAAATTCCCCTTAACAGGAAGAGACTAGAGTTGTAGTACTCGAGACCGGTCTTGGTCTCGAGACCACTTTTTGATGGTCTCGGACTCGACCCCATTTGATCTCAGGCTAGTCTCGGTCTCGGGCGCTGAGGTATCAGGATTTTATTTCAAGACCAATCAAGACCACAACTGTGGAAATATCACTAAATTGTCAGCATATTGTTCATTTTATTTGTTAACATCTTAGTTTTCACTGGATGCAAAACATACCGACTAAAATCCAAGCAATAACGTGACTTACTAATTACGTGTTTCTGTTACCACTGTCACACGTCGCCTTCCCCTTTTACTCTCATGCGTAACTCCAACGCGCAGATGTTTTCTGAGTGGCAGATGTCTGTCTAATAGTCAGTAATAGGATCCCGCCACATAAATCATAAGAAATCCGATGGCGACATGTAAATTCAGCAGTGCTTCACTTTCACAGACGGTGGGACTACGTCCCCCATCATAAAAGTAAGTACTAAGTTTTCACTTAGAACTTACTTTTCTAAGTGAAAGCCTCTTTTCACTTAGAGAAGAAGCTCAAAGAAATGTGAGCTCTGTGAACGTGATGTTAGCAAAGCTAACTGTGAGGGGACTAACTGCATTTGCTATGAAAAGTTGTCACTCACTCTGAATTATTGTGCGGAGGTGGTAAACTGCAGTAGCTATTACTGCAGTAGTAATTTTATATACATAAAAATATGTATATAATTTTATTTAATTATGCACATTGATATTTATTTAATTACTGAATAAATAAAACACAAGAACAGAAGAGAACACACACAGTATGCGCATTGCTCTTTGTTTTTGTTACCTGTCTTAGTGTCAGACATTACAGCACTGTGCTGCCTGGCTTCATGCAGCAGGACAGAGGGTGAGAACAGTCATGGTCTTGTGCTTGGTTATTTCTTGCTTGTTGCGCATTGTGTTCATAGATTAGCAGTGTTCACCGTTGGGGCTTTGTGTTAATTGTTATGTTTAATGGTGCAGACAGTTGTGGTTTCTGACATGGGCGATATGAGTAAAAACCGAGGGCGTTATCTTTTTAGGGATGGTACGAGACAAGAGATGGAAGCAAGGCAGAATGAAGAAAAGTTTGAATTGATAATAATATTGTTTACATTTATTTCTGCTCTAATCATTAAATATTTAGGTGTTCTTACAGAAATATGAATCTTTCAGATCATATTCTTGTAAAAACACAGGAATACACATATTCCTGTGTGTAAAAGCACACAGAAATTCTTTTTGAAGACTTGCTTCTTCAAAAAGAAGCAATTTTGATCATATTTCATATTTCATTGGGTCATGTAGCGCGGGGTGCTGGTCTTGGTCTTGACTCGGTCTCGACTTTCCTCTGTCTTGGTCTCGGACCCTGAAAGTCTTGGTCTTGTCTCAGTCTCGATACACTTGGTCTTGGGTTAGATGGTCTTGACTATAATACTCGAAGAGAACGCCAGTAGATTATGTTTCAGTATGATGGACCATCTGCCATGCGACTGGGGGATTGAGAAGACAGAGCAGGTCCACAAAAAAGGAACAGAAGAAATGTTCCTTCTTAGGAGCACTTTCTGAGTTAAAGAAAAATAAAAAGTTGACAGGAGAGGGAGGAAATTTAGTTGTGAGCTGCATTATCTCAGTTGATGCCCTCCAACATGCAAACAGAATGCCAGACCAGGTGTAGCTTATTTAGAGAGAAAAATAACAGAAAACAAAGTTAACAGCTGAGATAGTACCAAATAATGCAAATTGGAGAGTAATAGAAGAATTATGTGAGAAAAGGGGCTTCGTTCGTACTTATGCTACAGCAGCAACTACGGAGATGACTCTGTAGAATGCAGAATAGCTCTATAGAGTGAGATGAGAGAAACGAGGCAGAAACGTCTTTCTGGACTTAAATTCACTGGAACGGTGATTCATGGGCATTCTTTCTCCAGGCGTTCTCTTTTAATTGGAAAAGAAGATAAAACAAAATAACCAAGCCTCTATAATTGTCACGAGTAAAGATGTTTTCTCAGAGTAATACTAAAATGCGTTGTCATGATGAGGAGGGGCAGCAGCTTCTGAAGAAGCACCACACCTTCACAAAAACCTGTTACAAATCAGCTTCTGTGTGAATTTTTGGCGTCGACTGCCCATTAAATTAAAAGACACATAACGTAAGAGGAAGGAAATCGGCACATTAATGGCAGGTTTGGATTTTCCCCTAAAAATTTAATCCTTTTTCACTCCCTTTTTTTTTTACATAAAGAATAAAAACCCATATGTTTAGAATTGCTTTTGAGCTAAAATAAATTACACATTGACCAACATATTTGACATGTATGATTTTGGTGATGGCACTCATCAAAATGTAATGTTTGTTCAATTGTTGACAGTGTGGTATTTTTATTATGTAAAGCACCTTTAACCGCCTTGCTGCTCTGATGTGCTGTACAAATAAACTTGATTAATTGATTTTGAGAAGTTGTCATTTAAACTGAAGATCATTCTACACTACTAAACACGATTTTCCTTTTTCAGGAATGTGGAGCTTATTATTGAACCAGACATCCAGAACTGCCTCAAACATAAACACTTATTTAAAGTCACCCATAATTTTTAATCAGTTAATATTTCAAATACTGTATTTAAAATGTTAATAAACTAATCTCAAATTCTTCAGACTGAACAACAAAACTAGGCTTTAAAAAAAGCTTTTCTAAAATATTGCACAACATATACATTTATTTGATTACATTATTCTTAATTTGACAAGTTACTATTTTGCTAAAAAGAATATATGATCTCTATTTCCAGTCTATAGGACGGCAGATAAAATTGAATTTGCAATGACAATAAGATTATGCAAAAGTCACTTGGAATGCATTATGTGTTTCCTGAGAACCTGAAGTCATAAAACGGCATCTGGGAATCCTGTCAGGTCAGTTCGGAGCAGCGAGGAGTGCAGGCTGTCCTTTAACGGAATTCAGATTTCATGTTTAAGCAAACTTCCTTCAAACCAGCTGACACGCTGAATTTATTTAAATTAACATGATTAATTACAGCATATTCCAAGATGTGCTCTTTTTAATTTAGAAAAAAAATGCTGACATTCTATTTGCTCAGAATCTGCTTAAGGACGCTTTAATAAAGGAGTTTCAAACTCCAGTTCCAGTGCCCTGCAACTTTTAGATTTCTCTCTGCTTCAGCACGCCTGGCTCCAGTCATACTTCAGTAGCAGAGCTCTGCAGAGCTGACTGTCTTCTAGTGAGGCAGTTTCACCATACTGTAATGCAAGCATGTAGGACAAGGGACAAATAAAATTTGCAGGACTTTGCTCATTGTGACTGGAGTTTGAGACCACTGCTTTAATACATTTTTTGCCTGATAATTCAATATTATACCATCTACAATAAGAGAAATTACTTGCATTTCTTCTCCAGAAACTCTGAAAGCCTTGCAAAAGTTTTACTACCTTTTATACTTGTTCACATTTAGTCACATTTACTACAAATCCAGTTTTGCTTAAAGGCTTCAGAGGTTTTCTAGAGAACATTAGTAAACAAACAGCACCATGAAGACCAAGAAAAACAGCAGACTAGTCAGGGAGAAAGTTGTGGAGACATTTACAATAGAGTTAAGTTAAAAAGCAATACGAAAAGCTTATGACAGCTCACGGAGATTTGTTCAATGCATCATCCAAACATAAAAAGAGAGTTGCACAAAAGCAAACTCACCAATCTGTGAATCTCCATCTAAACTGACTGGACAGACATGAAGAGCAGCAAGCAGAGAAGGAATGAAGAGGGTCAGAATGAGCTGCAGTGACTCACAGCTCAGGCGGGACAATCTTTCAAGAGCAACACTTTACAAATGTGGCCTTTATGGAAGAAAAAAGAAAGTGATTATTTTAAAAGCCATTAAGACGTCACATTTGGAGATTACAGCAAAGACACTATGTTAAGGTGTGACCATAATAAAACACACTAATTATCACCCTAAACTTGACACTCCCACAGTGAAATGGGTTGGTTGCTGCATCTTACTAAGGGGATTCAGGGCTGATGGGAAATTAAAACAAACTACACACAGGGCAATTATGGGGGGACAAAAAAAACTGTTACAGGCAGCAAAACAACTTGAGACTTGGGTGGAGATTACATTCAAGGAGAGCATCTTTAAACACTCCCAAGCTGCAATGAATTGCACAAATTCATGTGTTGAAACTGCCAAATCCAAGTCAAGACTAAAACATAATGAGAATGTGAGGCTAGACTTGCAAATTGATGTCCATAGATGTTCTTAATCTGGTGTAGTTGAGCTGGTTTATTTAGAAAGGACATTCATTTCAGTCTGTAGATGTGCAAAGCAGGCAGTGGAACAGTAGGTTGTACAGTTGGTAGCCCTGCAACACAAATATTCTGACCTGAGGTCTCTCGGTATGGAGTTTGCCTTGTTTACTCTAGTTTCCCGCAACAATCTACAAACATGACCATTAAGCTGATTTGTCTCTGCAAACTGCTAATTGGAATTAGCAGTACGGACGGACGGACAGATGGACGGATGGACGGATGGATGGATGCGTGTACTGACCTGCTGGAGGACATACCTCAGAAGCTTGCAAGTGGCTCACTGCAAGTAAGTCACTTGTAGTGACTTACTCTTGCAAGTCATTGTAAAAATTTTCTGTGGAAAAATAACACTTTGGGATGATATACCAAATGTAACTTTCAAGAGCAACGACTGGAGGAGCCTCAGTTATGTGGACTGGACTTGCTTTCTGTTTAATATTGCTGTGATTTTTTTTGTGGATGTTAATCTTTATGTTATGATGGTTAATGCAGATTGGGAAGCAGTTTGTTCAGCTGCTGTTGTTTTAAATTTACTATACAGATAAATTTGACCTTGACACTGACAACAAGAGACCACCATGTGACACACAGGAGCAGTTAACCTTAAGTTAACCCAGGACTTCAAATACTCGGCATTCTTCTCAGCCAGAACACACCTAAAATATAAAGGCACTCTGTCATGGAGATCAGGATTGGAAAGCACTTGACTTGTTTACTGTTTGCTGTTTAAGATTTCTGTGTTTTATTTTAATTTTTTTAAATCTTTGTTTTATGATATTATGGTTTGTGTAACTTGTGAAACACTTTGGTCAACCGCTGTTGTTATTTTAAATGTGCTGTACACATTTAAACATTGACAAAAAGGAACCATTACACTGACGCTGCATGCCTCTCTTTCAATTCTTTCCAGAAACTCAGATATTCAGTATCGTTCTCAGTCTTGACGTTATACAGCAATAGGTGTAGTTTGACTATGAATAAGTGCCAAAGATAATTAACCAACTGGTCATTAAGTATAATCAACCAAACAGCTTTCTGTCTCTGCCAATTATGATTCTATGAATACCTGCCTGGTTAGGTGTGGCATTAAAACATAGATAGAGGAAATAACTTGCAGCAGCCCTACAAACACATAGAAAAAAATCAAAATGAAAGAATGTATTTACTAAATATTTGAACTTCAAGTAAGACATTCTAGTGAGCTAATTCAACAAAACTTCCAAAAGGTACAAACGAAAATAATCCATTACAAAAAGTGTAATAATTAGTTAAGATTCTAAAACCAATAAAACGAGTAGTATCCCAGTTCAGTGTGAATATGCATAAGAAACAAATTTTTGTTTTGAAGAATTTAGAATGAAATCAAACTAACGTTAAAACTAACCTGGAACAAACAATGTTTGTTCAGAAAGTTGGCAAAGCAAACAGAAGAAAAAATGTAACTATTTTCATGTGTGAACTTGCCTCACTATGAAACTGAATGGAGTAATAAACTACCAACATGGCAGTAAAAACACATTTATGTACTCAACATACTAGCTTAGCTGTGTACTTTTAGGTAGCATTAATACTATAACACCATGAGGATCCCAGCTGTACATGAAAATGGGTTAACACTTTGCATTGAGTTTTCCATAGTCTTTTTTTAGTTAGATCAGAGATAGGTTTGATGCTTGAGCAAATATGCAAATATGTTTTAAATACTTAAGTGCAATAAGTTAATTTAAGGGCTATATACTTAATTTTAATATGTATTGAGAAGCAAATAATATTTACAAAACAATGAGCTTTTATTTGTGGCAAAATTCTCAAAGATTCATGAAAGAATCCAAGCAACACTTCAAGTAGGATTTTCATGAAGGAATAACATTATGACATGATGTAAAGCTCAAAAAAAATATTTTACATAATACTGCCCCTTTAATACACAATTAAAATTGTGTCTAACCGGAAAGGCTTTTAGCTTCCAAAGGAGGTTTCCAACATTTGCGTCAAATTTTTTATGTTACGCAGAAGCCTGTTATTCAGCCATCAATTAAAGTTGCTTATTCTTACGTCTTTTCAGTGCCTAAAAGACGTAAGGAGGTGGAGACCAGGTTTGCAAAACACTGGACAACAGCAAACGACTGTCAGGTCACTGAGCATATCTTAGATTCTTCTCAAGAACTCAAATACTCAGCATTCCTCCCAGATCTTTCCCAGACGTTGTACAACAAAAGGCTTAATTTGACTAATAACACTATTAAGGGCCAAAGACAATTAACATAGCAATTTTAATAAAAATTACCAAGTTGGTACCACCTGGCTATTAAAAATAATTATGTAAGCAGTGTTGTGTCCCTGTCATCTATGTTCTGTGAATACCTGCCTGGTAAGGTGTGTCGTTAAAACATAGATGGAGGAAAGACCTTGTAGTTAGAAAACCCAAATCTCTTCAAAATAAAATAATGTAAGTGCAAAATACTTGAGCTTTAAGTTAAAACTCTAAAATCAACAAAACTAATAAGTACATATGCAAATAATAAACTACAAAAAGTGTAAAAATTAACAAATGATGACATAAAACCAATAAAGAAATATTCATAATTTATTGTGCATATGTATAGGAACCTAGGTTTGTTTTGAAGAATTTGGAATGAAATCAAATGAACTTAAAACTAATTAAGAAAACTGGTGACTGTTCAGAGAATCAGTTCACAAGGTCAAACAAAAGATAAAATAAAAATTGTTATGTGTGACCTTACTTCACTGTGATTAATTGAATGGAGTGAGAGATCAGCAAAATGGAAGTAAAAACACACTTATGTACTCAAGATGGCAAACTAAAAACAGGAGTGATGATTTTGCAGCTCTTTTTACATCAAAGAAAAAGAAAAATTGTAGCACTACATAGCAATAACTTTAAGTTCCATGTGTACTTTTAAATAGTATTGATAAAAATATTGTGCACATGAGTGATGACGCAAACTAACTGAGGTTATAGCCTTCGCAATGGCAGAGATTTAGCATTATTAGCTGCTATAATAGACAACATTTAGCATGTTTATAAATGTCGTGGCAGGCAGCCACTTTAGACTGATATTTCTGCTGATATTGAAGCATCTAGCAGACGTGCAGAACTACATTTCCGAATGCTGTTTTCTCTCACAGTAGAGGAGGGGAAACCACTTTGTCAACACAATTAGAAAATATTGGGGAATCTATAACTCAATGAGATTATTTTCTGTAAGAGCTGACAAAAGCTAGATTAATGCTTAGTTTCATCTGGAGTAATAACCAGATACACACACAGCAGCTCATACTGTGTTTTTGATACAAAGCTTCTTTGAAGATCTGGTTTTTCTAACTCTGTAATTAAGGTCAAGAAGATCACATGCATGTCCTTAAATGTTATAGTTGCTGTGGGAAAAGACAAGGAACATGCTGCTGCTGCCAAGAGTTTTGTTGTTGCCAAGACGTTCACACGCATATGCTGGATCAGGTCATAAATCTGAATGAACAAACCATACAGATAGAAAAAAATTTAATTAATGAAGACACAAAGTTACTCTCCAGGCATCACAATGCAACAGTAATGAGGTCTCAATTAGAGTTTAATTAAACTTCCTTATTCGCATAGCTCAAACATTTATCTGGAAATCCGGATGGATGCTGTGTGGAAATAATAAAATGTTACAGCCACATTTCCAATAAATATGTAAGAATTTAAAACTTGATCAGGTAACATTTAACCCACGTTTAGTTAAACTGGATTATTTTTTCAGCTGAATTAGCAATTAACAATTTTAAGAACATCAAATAAAAATATGGCAATAATAATTCAGTTTAAACACATGTAGTATGTTATTTCAGAGTCACAAATTGTTATTACAAACAACAGATTTTTAACTAAGTTTTAGTTTATAAAGTTAAAAAAAAACAGGCTTGGAGGAAAGGAAACCAAAATCTCTGACGTTATAATTAAAGCCATGTGAGAGAAAACTGTTTCCTTATGAGGATGTTCCGGCTGTAAGCGTGTAACCCAGATTTAGACATTCCTCCCACTGATTTTTTTTTTCTTTGTATATTCTAATTGGAACAGTTTATAATCCAACTTTTAAATCTGTGCAATTTTCTAAAGTGTCACAGATATTTCAATAAAAATAAGAGATTGATTGCTTCTTGTTTCTTTTTATTTTTAAATAAAGTCCTTGAATAATTGAATAATAAAAATCTTTTTGGGCCTTTGACCAGTATAAAATTCTCAATGCACAGCATTGATTAACAAAGCTTCTACATCTAAATGAGGTTTTTTTTGTGTGTGTGTTTTTTCATGTGAAAAGACATTTTTGTTGTTCCTCAACTATGAAAAAAAAGTGCCACTGAACTGATAACTATCATCACATTAAGTAACAAATACTGGAAATATAAATTACTGAGAACCAGAATCAGATCATGCATAATGAAACTGTGTCATATTTCCCAATGGCATCACTTCCTGAATTAAATCCAGAGGAATTTCCTGCCACCAAAGAAAGGTGGCAGGAAAAAAACCCTAGGATATAGGATTACTCATCTGTGCTCTTTTTCTCCTCAGTCTCTGCCACCTTTGCAATTTTGTTTGGTTTATTCTCTTTTGTCTTCTATTCCTTTTTTTATCCTCTCAATTACTGTTCTTTTCTTGTTGGAAATTGGGAAAAATAATTATTTACCTCAAAAAGTAATCTTAAAAAATAATTGTTCCAAAGCAAAGGTGCCCAGTTCCAGTCCTTGAGAGCTGCAACCCTCCCTCCAACTTTTACATGCATCCCTGATTCAACACGCCTGAGTCAAGGGGCTGACTTCTCTCACTAGCAGTGACTCATCTCTGCAGACACCTGCACCTTCATGTGATCCAGGTGTGTTGGAGAAGAAAGTCGCATAGTGGCAGATCTTGAGAACTGGACTCGGACGCAACTGTTCTAAAAGATGTAATCCAGCCTAGCCTGACATCTAGTGGCCAAATTGCATATTGGAAGTTGATATAATCCTTTTGTTATCCCAAGAGTGCAGCGCAAATCCTAAGGAGGATTCAAATGTTAAAATAATTAACATTTAAAACTACTGAACTAATTCATGCACGGGTAGTAATAACCACTATATTTCCAATAAAAAATGAGCTCAGTTTGTCCCCTTAGATTCCATCAAATAAAAAGGTCAACCTTTGTCAACCAGTCTTTTCTGCTGTTTTTTTAAAAAAAAAATTTATTCATGTCATGTCTTGCGTTTATGTTTTGTTTTCATGTCAAATAAAACACAGGCAAGAGTGCATAAATATTTTTCAATATTTTAAATGTACATAATTCAACAGTTTGAAAAGAAAAAAATAAGACTGAAATAACAAGAAATAAATATTGTAAACAATGTGTATGATCTTGTCACACGAAACGATGTAAAAACAACTAAAATAATTTATTATTCGAACTTTAACAAAACAATTTTCAAGGTAACACTTGTATATATCCAAGTAGTGATCCCAGCAAAATTCATCATAAAAACTTTTTTGATTAACTTACAACAGTAGCAACACCTCAATTAATTTACATTCAAAATCAATTCATCCTTCAGTTTTTACCTTCTACAAACTGTACTAACCTGAAATGACAGTGTTAATGAAAATGGCAGATAAAAAGAATAAAATAAACATTAACAATGTTAATAATATTTAATTCATGGTTTAACAAGCTGAATCAAAATAAATAACCATTGACTTCCAGGCTCAGTATGCACATGACACAGTAACATTTGGAACAACATAAAAAACACTGTTGCATCAATTATATTTTAGAAGTCATAAATAATGAAGAAATCACAATATTAAATAAAATACTTCATATTGAGGTTATCTTGATGGTATGTGTCATACTTTGCATCATCATTTCAAATGACCAAACAGGAAATACATCAAAGTGCTGCTAAAAAACAATCTTGTTTAAAACTTAAACCTCCTCAGTTCCGTCCTCGAAGTCCAGCTCTGGAGAGTCGTTACCGCTGTCCCACCCATCACTTAATTCAAGCTCAGTTTCATCCTTTGTGATGTTGTTCAGATCAGTAATGGAAGAAATGCCTGAGCTTGAATCTGCATTGGACATGGAGTCATTCTGGAAGGAGATCAAAGAAACATTAGTGGATAAAAATGCTGCAGCGCTTTGAGCACATTCACTCCACAAACTCATCAACAGGAAGTATGTAAAATTATTGTACTGGGAATATTTAAGAATTATGAGAAAAAGCTGGTTTTATTCACTTTGTTGATTCTAATGTAATTTAGTAACATACTTTAAATGAAGCAGCATTCATTTTTACTTATGAATGCTTAGTCATGCTCTACTTGAGCAAAACATTTGGAGCTAGAGAAGGTAATTTTTGCAATATTTTATGAAAACATGCTGTGACAATACTGGCCACTTTTTATTATGAATTGACAGCTGTAGTATCTGTGGTGTTACAATATAGCAGACCTGTGAGCAATATTTAGATTTAGTTTGAGTAATAAAAAGAAATAATACCTGTTTTATTGCAGCAGATTTCTGTTGTTTCGGCTCCGTTTCTAAAAATGCCACATAATGAATGATGGTGAAGACTCTAAAAGTGCAGGAGAAAAAAAATATATTACATGATTCTTTTTAATTGAGTCTCGTTAGACATATATTTAATAAAAATGTAATCTGATCAATGATCACCTGTGGCACAACATCCCAATGAACTGAAGCAAAACTGAAATGGCAAAGCCCAGGATGAACATGAGGCTCATTGGCTCAATTTGGAATTTTCCACCTGTTTCGTTGAGGTTCAAGTCAACAATATCAAACTCAAGTTGAAAGACCTCGAAGACTTGAAAAACAAAGGCTGCCACCAGCCACAGGGCATTCAAGAAGAAGAATGAAAAATTAATCTGTGTTAGGAAAGAAGTACAAAGGTTAGCATAATATATATATATATTCTAGCATATCTCAAACACATTACATTCCAGTCCTCCATACTTGCCTTGTTTCTGAGCTCTTGCAGCTCATTTTTAGTCTTTTCCTGTTTTTCTTTGTCATTTTGCAGAGGTTCCAGGTACTTTTCAATAAGTTCCTTCCAAAACTGGTCCTCATCCTGCAACAACAAATGAAGCATGGCGTTGTTGATGTTTATCTGACAGGTTTCAGCCTGATGTCATTCAGTGAATACAATCTCATAAGTATTGCATACAGTTTGCTGGTGGATTAGCCAGTCAAATTCTGAATAGAATCACCAGATTAAACAATTCTTTAAATCACCTTCAACTGGGGGATGTGTGAATAATGAGTGCAATGGTGCTATTTATCATATAGAGAATAAAACAAAGAATTCAATAAATGGCTGTAAGTGTTTATAAGAGTGAAGACTCTATTAAGCTAAAGGACATGCACCTCATCAAGAGAATCCACCTGCAGCTGAATGTCGCTGGACAAACTCTCCACTTGTGCTTTCCAACCTAAGTAACAAGGTAGAGCAGAAAGTTATTTTAAAAAAGAATAGTCTTCAGTGTTTGAGAAAACACTAATATATTGTACTAAAGTATTATGATGCAGTACTGTAGTATTAAAACACTGTAAAAGTAATAATTTTCTTGCACTTACATTGAACTGGAGAGTCAAAAATGGTCTCCTCTTCCCTAAAAGAAAAACTGAAAGAGAAAAAAAACATTAATTTTTAGTTTTTAGTAAAGCAATTATCAATTGCTTTACTAATTGACAATTAGTAAAGCAATTACTTTACTATTGCTTTACTACTTTGCAGATTACTTGTTTTTCACATCTTTAAAACCTACTCTTGTTCGTTTTGGGGGGAATCATCCACAATACTGTTCTGGGGTTGAGGTTCAAGCTGTATAGACTCTGGGATCTCCTGTCTCATGGTGAGCTGTTCGTTTTCTACTCTCTGGTTGGATTTTTCACATTTCTTCCAGGAGCAGAGTTGTTTGAAGGTAATTTTTGCTGTAAAGGTAAGACTAGGTTTCAGTTTATTTTGCAGAAAGATCAACTCTACTCATGCCGAGAGGTACCAATCTACCTTTCTGTGATTTAGTTTGCTGGATGGTGGCTGCAGTTGTTGCAGCCTCTGCAGTAGGTTTTGT
>CAEGAD010001276.1:0-27791 GCA_903067055.1 Poeciliopsis paucimaculata
CCACACACGCACACACACCCCCACACACACACACACCCCCCGCCCCCACACACCCCCACACACCCACACACCCACACCCCCCCACCCCCACACACACACCCACACACACACACACACGCACACACACCCACACACCCCCACACACACACACACAGCAGACAGCTGGGTTCCAGTATAAACACGCGGAACATGCAGTAAATAATGGACAGACAGAAGCGGAGTTCGGTGTGACTTGATTTAGTTTTGCCACTTTTTTCGCTCCCATCATGACAGCAGAGATTCTTCTGCAGTGGCTTTCTGTGGTTCATCCCCCTGATTTATTGAGACGCTCGTGGAAAAAGAGCTGAATGAAGCGCGCGCGCGCGCAGCAGAGAGGGAGGCTGCTCTCCAACAGGTGCATCCTCCTCTTCCTCCTCTTCCTCCTCCTCCTGCTGCTGCTCCTCTTTACGCGCTCAGCTCCCAGCCTCTGCTCACTCTGCGGCTCAGACCTGCAGCCCTCAGATCAAGTGTTGCTTCAAACTTTTCTCAGGCTGATCCAGCTGCACCACCGCGCTGATTTTACGCGCAGCAGCTGGAGCTCCCCTTCTCCCCAGCATGGATGACGAGTTCCTCTCCAACCTCTCCCCGGGTCCCCCCGGAGACCCCGAGGCGATGACCCCCAACTCCACCGCGGAGCCCGGCTGGTGGGGGGCCTCCGACGGCGGGGAGACGGTGCACTTCGTGGTGCGCTGCGTCATGACCTCTGCCTACATCCTCATCATCACCGTTGGTCTGCTGGGGAACATCATGCTGGTGAAGATCTTCATCACCAACAGCGCCATGCGCAGCGTGCCCAACATCTTCATCTCCAGCCTGGCTGCGGGCGACCTGCTCCTGCTGGTCACCTGCGTGCCCGTGGACGCGTTCCGGTACTTCTCGGAGGAGTGGGTGTTCGGCGAGGCTGCGTGCAAACTCATCCCCGCCATCCAGCTCACCTCAGTCGGCGTGTCGGTGTTCACGCTCACGGTTCTCAGCGCGGACAGGTAGGAGGACCCGGTGAACTCCGGAACAAGTTTTATCTGCTGGAAGGAAAAGCTGCAGGAGTTCTGATGCTGAACAGACAAAATCCACAGAAACATGACATTTTTTGAGCCCCTTTGGTTGCATGTGATTTTCCTAAAAATAGAAAATAATGGAATCAGCTTTTAATTAAGAACTGAACAATATTATTACTACGGTTACAGTCTGGATTAAATTACTAATTTCACCCTGTGTGGATAAAAAAACAGAATAAATTCAAACCTTCATAAGATGATTTTTGTTCCTTTTGTTTTTGATTTGTTTTTAAATCAAAAACACAAAACTGCAGTTACATTCCTTACATACTTCATCGCTGGTTTCTAGTTTATAACCATCAACAAACTCCAGCTGAACAGACAGTAAAAAGTTTTCACCCCCTTTTATCGAATCATCAACAATAAAATCTGGCATTCTCCCACAAAAACATTGAAAAAAACCCTTTCAATATCAAAGTGAAAGTGATTTCTTGAAAATAACAATTAGATAAAAGTATGTAAGACAAAAGCAGTGATTGCATAAATATTCATTTCCTCCATGTCAGTCGGTTTGGACCAGTCTCAGTCAGGCTCGTCTGCTCTGCAGTTTTCCTCCAATCTTCCTGCTGAACTGTTAAACCTCAGCCAGGTTGATTTGGATCAGCTGAGAACAGGTCTGGGCTTTGACTGGGCCACTCTGGAACCCTCGCCTCATCGTCTGTACAGTGTTAGCGGGATGCTTTGTGTTGTCGTTTTCTGGATAGTTATGTTTTCTGAAGCCGTCATGCAGATGGAAACAAACTCCAGGATTTCCTGATACCTTGATGCTTGCTGCATGTTGGCACCTGTGGGCCACCGTAACATTGTGCAGTACACCAGTTTCACCAGTAGTGAAACAGTCGCAGCATGATGCTGCCACCGCCATGCTTGATGGTTGGTACGTTGTTTTTAGGCTTGAAAGTTTCACCTTGACTCTTCCAAACTTCCATTTAAACACAATCAGTCCCGCAGAACCATTTCTTCTTCTTCTTCTTCTTTACTTCACAGACATTTCTCAAGGGTTTGTGTCTATTTTTGGAGCAGAGATTCCTGGTGGATCAATCCATCTTGAGTCCATTATCTGGTGCTTTTCAGACAGCTTCTTTATCGCTCTCCTGCAGAGGTTTCCTTCATTGATCTGTTGCTCTTTAAATCTGTGCTGACCAAAACAAGTTGAAACTTCAGTATATTATCTTTTGCTGAATTTAAGGTTTGCATGAATGAAACAGCCCTTTGACAGACTGGCGACCTGTCCAGGATGTACCCTGCACCAGCACCTCCCGACCCCGATAGGAACCAGGGTGTTAAAAAATGGATGAATGGATGAAACGTTTACAGGACAGATGATGATCAAGTGACTCAGCTTTTTTATGTTTTAATGTTCATGTGCTGGGATCGTTCACTGGTTGCTGACCAGATTAATAAAGGTTGTTTTTTCTCCTGTCTGGATTTCAGCAGCATGATGAAGTCATCAGAATCAGTTCAGGCTTTGTTGGTTTTCATCCTCCTGGTTTCCTGCAGCGCCTCCTTCTGTTGCTCAGCCGGGATCTGGTCTTTCTCCAACTGAGACGAGTTTACCACAGAAACTATTTGTTTTCACTGAGCAGTGATTTAGAAACGCTCCAGAGTTCCTGCAGTTTAATCTGCAGCTGGAAGAAACACAACATGCAGGCTGATTTTCATGCAGCTGCTGCATCTTTCTCACATAGTTTACTAGTTTTTTTTCAATCTAAGTACATCTGATACATTCCTGGGAGATTTTATTATATTTTACATTTAAGTAAAAATCTATATCAGTGGTATCAAAGTCTAACATAAATTAAAAACTTGGCTAAAACTTGATTTTTAATGCAAAATGAGTTTTGTATTAAAAAAATGAAAACCAGTTGATGCACAACATAAACATGCATTAGACTGCTGACTGAATGGAAAGTTCCATATCAATGGAAAGTTGAGTGGATGGAAAAAGTCTGACAGAAACATTGCATATTTATTGCACACCATTAAGAGAATCCTTATTTTACATTATTGTAACATTTTAATTTTTAGTTTTCATCAAATGTAAACCAGAATCATTAAAAATATATAGAGCTCTAATGCCTGAAAATGAATGTAATGATTTTATGTAATGTATTAGTTTATATGTATTTTTTTTTTAACAAAAACAAACAAACAAAAAAAAAAGATAATTGAAGTTGATCTAAACGCCAAACTGAACATTTCTGTTTTCTGTCCAGTCGGCTTGAGGGAGGATCGTCAAAACCTCAGAGCAGAAATAAGAAATAAAACTGATTTCTTACGTTCAGCTTTTAGGCATTTTCCAGAAGATCTCTGCTGTAAGTGAAATGAACCGTTTGTTCTGACTGAACTGAAAAAAATCTGCATTCATCTCATGAAATTTAATAAGATTGCACTATAATCTGTTAGCATTAAAGATATTGTGTCAGAAAGACAGATCGGTTTGCTCAGGTCCATCATTCAGGGCGCTGTTATAACGCAGAGCAACAGCAGGATAATATAATAAGAATAATGTAGATCTGAGATATGATGAGGAGAAAAATGGCAGACTTCAAAGAAACAGTGAGTGAGAGGAACAGAGTGAAGCAGCTTCAGGAGAGCTGCTGTTGTTCTGGTGTTTGTGATGCTGCAGCAGAACAAACGGAGCCAGAGTTCAGTGCTGCGGTGATAAATCACTGGGTGGAGGCTCAGCTCCATGAAGAGGTGGTGCTCATGTTCCTCAGCTGGGAGCCGATTGGTCAGAGGATGAATTCATCAGCTCATTGCTTCTCCATACATCAGAGCGTATCTAAGGTGGGACTAATGGGTCTGGAGGAAATAAGAACAACGTCATTAAGGTTTATTCAGCTCTCTTAAGGAGACACTTCTTAGACTTTGACTGGGACATTTCAGCTCAGGTTATTTTGTCACATTGCTTTAGAGAAAATAAGCTTTGTCAGTTAAACTTTCAAACCCAGGCTGGGTTAGGAGAGCACATTCAACACTTGCAGATAAATAGTATAAACTTGGCTTGGAAGGTGCAGTCTATATAGAAGAAGTAGAAGATATAGAAATGTCCTTTGTTGTCCCACAATGGTAACATTGTGCAGTTATATAAGAAACTCCATTAAAAGTATTTATGTTTCTGTACAAACTGTGACATTTACATTAAACTTGTTTACTTCTTGCTCTGAAAGTGTCTCAGTGCTGCCCTCTATGGGTAGAAGACTGGCTACTACAGTTGAATGTTTCTATTGGTTCCATCAGTACAGGTTGGTTGATGTTTCCATGAAACCATCTCAGTCAGACAGACGCCCCCCGGTGGCGAGTCAGGAGTTGGAATAGTTGCCATCGATCTGTAGCGTTTTTTAGTTTTGAATGTTTTAGATTTATTTGCAATGTGGAACTTCTGCCAATCCACAAATGTGCAAACGGCAGCGCTTTGTTTTCAGCTTTTCATCACTTCTGCTAACTTTGAAAATGTTTCATGCTCATATTTTCCCCCAAATACATTTTTCTGGATAAATTCTAAAGAGTTAATTTTCCTAGCTGTCATGTAAACTTTAAGACATCTGTGTTGAAGTTTGTGGTTATTGACCATTACACCGCACACAATCAGCAACAAAGTTAGCAATATTCAACAAATATAAAACTGAAAGTATGAATTAAAGGTCTGTTCAAAGCACAAATCACACATAGGAGTTTAACAACAAGTTAGACACTGTTGAGGATCACATATTATGTTGTAGGATGTTTTGTTGTTGTCATAAGTTGAGTATCAGTCTGTTTTAATTTAGCGCTTTAGCATTTTGGCATTAGCTTCCATTAAATTCCATGTTGGCGTTGTGCTTTATTGTTCATGATTTGTGCCTTAGAGTTGCACAAACGAATGTTCAGCTATGCCTACTGCTGGTGCTTAGGAAGTCTAAGCATCTGCTCAGCTTCTGCAAAGCGACTGGTGCTTCACATGTTGTCCAGTAACAAAGAAGAGGTTGATAGATTTGCCTCTAGCCATTTTTTTGTGAAGAAAACTCGATTGTGAGGTGTAAAAAATAAAAAAATAAAGCAACAAAGTGAGAAAGTTGACACAAGTCCTTACCTCGCCCTGACCACGTGGTGTGATGCTGAGCATCAATGAAATCCCCTACTCCAACATCTCTCTCCAGCCGCGCAGTCAAAGATGTAGAGGAATGGCAAAAGCAAATGAAGTGGATTAGTTACTTGGATGATACAAGTTATGACCACATTTAATTTTCCTTTGAGATAAGTCAAAGGACACGGTTTCACGAACCTTCTCAATTACTTCAAAGTCATTGCTAATGTCTTCCCACTGGCTTCGTGTTAACACACATCTGTAGGCTGCAGAGCATCAAACAGTCAAAACCTCTGATTCGGTTCGCTGTATATGTTGGTATGAATTATAAACTGTGTTGAAGGTAGCCACCTGTAACATATTTTTGGTGGTCACCTCATTTACTGCAGCAAAATGTAAAACAGAAAGCGCTCAGAACCTAAAACATTCAGAATAAGAGCTACCTGCTGGAGGCCCTGCAGTCCTAAAGGAAGCTCAGAGGTTCTTTAAATGTCATTTGGCGAGTTACTAAAGGCACAATAAAAGTCTTGAAATAGATAGAAGAAAGGAGTCAATGAAAGCTGCAGGGAGTCGTCTCTTCTGTTTCATCAGTTCCTTCCTTCATCACATTTCCAAGGTTGATTGTTTTCTCCCCCAAAGTTTGCTTCTGACTCCATCTTACTGCAGATCTCTGATGGATACTTACAACCTTTTGGCTCATTTATTGTTTAAAATCAATGGAAATTGTGCTGCATTCAAGGACATCATGAGAAAGGCACACCACAGCCATCCAACATGACATTTAAAGCACAAAAATACAACAACAATACATAGAAATATCAAATCAAAAATCAATTCAAATCAAATTTTATTTGTATAGCACATTTCAGCAGGAAGGCATTTCAAAGTGCTTTACATCATAACAAACATAAAAACACAAAGTCATGTAACATAGAATAAACAATCAAAACATTAATTTAGGCAGCCGTCAAATTTATAACTTGTTATCCATTTATCTAAATGTTTTACTTTGTGCAGATCCTGATCTTTGATATACTTCAGAATAATTCATTTTAAATCATGTAATAAAGCATTAAGTAACACTTTCGTCATGTCATCACCTTGTTCTGACCGAACGCTCCTCCTTGCATCAACGTCCGCTTCGCTAATGAATGACAGAGAAAATCTGGAATCAAACCAGCAGAGGCGTCTAATGAATCATATTATCTGAGTTCACGGCGTGTAAATCACATTCACAGTGACGTGAGGGTCACAGTTGCCAGGGTGGATTATTGCAACCGCTCCAGGATCGTTCGTCTGGAACACACAGCTTTATATGAAGTATGGAAATGCTGCTTATTAAACATGTTTTTAAAAAAATCTTCAACCAGAACAGCATTGACTTCAACATGTAAATAAATACATAAATAAAAAGAATCAAACAGCAGCTGCAAATGTTAAAGAGCTTCACATTAAAATCACCAGACAGAAAGTTCCTTGCTTATTTATATGAATTTAATCTGCCTCATAATCTGTCAAAATGTATGAAAAACCAGTTATTTATATTTACTGCTGGTCCCACTAAACTGTTTATCTCTGATTTATGTAAGTAAGAAACAAGACCAGAATAAAGTGAGAATCTGACATTAATTTTCTTGTTGTAAATGAGCAGGAAGTGGTTTTAGTCTGATCACTGAATGAGCTGAGTGAAAAAAAAAACTTCACATAAAAATTAAAACCACAAAATGTTTCTTTAAGATGAAATGTTGCAGTTTGACTGGCCTGCTGTCAGCAGGTCTGGACTCTGATTTTCTGTGTGAATCTTGAGCTTTGACTGATGCTGTCGTCTCCATATGACGCAGAAACGGTTCTGTTAGTTTTACACTTTGAGATTCTGACCAGTTATGGAAATCTGGGAAGAGAAGAGTGCACAAACATTTGTTTCTCCAGATTTGTGTATCCTTGCTTTTCTTCTTGCATCGTACGTTTCCCAAATTTGAAGCTGCAGAAATATGTGCAGCAAATTCCTGGTGAGTCTTTAAATTTATATTTAAGTTTAGGGTTGAATTAAAACTGGATGCTGAACACATTTCATTCTCAAATTAATAAAACAACTGTACAGTTTTTTTTTTTTCATTTTGTTCCAGTCAATATCAGCCGGGTCAGTTTTAGTGGATGAGTTTGGTCTTTATTATATTTCAATATTGTTTTATTTGCGTTTGAATCATCAACAAGCCAAATGATTTCCATGCACTTTTGTTTTTGTCCCTGTTTTCTGATCTACCCAGCAGGGAAACCATCAGAGTGTTTCCCACTGACGCCCTGCTGGTTCCGACCTTGGATTAAAAACCAGCAGGAACTCTGACTTTGTGCGATTTCACAGCAAGGAGCTGAAATGAGACAAAGGGCGTCCAGAGCTAAATATTTCATAGAGAATTAGGGCGTTAATTGCTAATCAAGGCAGTGTTTCATGCGTCAGAGCCTGTCATTGGTTATTAATGATCAGTCAGCGCTCAGACAGACTAATCAGTGATCAGCAGTGATGACGTGACGGTCAGACAGGAGATCACGTCTCTCACGTTCAGCGTGAACCTCTGTGCGTCGTAAATGTCCATCCGGTGAATTGTTGAACAGCATCAGTTAAAACTCTGACAGCAGAGAGGGACGGTGCACAGACAGCAGAGGATTTACAGCCGGCCGGTTCCGATCCGATCGGATCATCAGATGCAGTAAAATGATGCAGCGATGTGTGAAAATATCATTCCCTCCCACGTTTAACTTCCTGCTCCCGGTCCATTAAGTCAGCTGGATTTGTGGAGAAAACGTCCTGCGTCTGTTGAGGTTTTATTTTCCTCCTGAACAGACATTTAAGTAAAAGAAGCTGATTGTGACTAATTTAATCAGCTGGTCTGTCAGACTGAAGGAGAGTTATTTCATTTCTTCTCTGCCTGCTCCTCTGACCCAAACATCATAATCCATATTTTTATTCAAACCTCTGTAGACAGACAGAGCAAACAAAGCAGTTCCACCAGCTTGTCCTTCATCGATAGATATATCTGATCTAGATATATATGGCGTTCTTGCATGTCATTATTTACAGCCAGAATTTACACTCATGCGCACAACGCTGGAGGGCAAAAAGATTATTTACATGTAATCCAGAGCCGCTGCTATGGAGCACAACCACTGACAAAATGAAACGTGGAGATGGATGATTCATTTAGTGCATTGAGCCACAGCAAAGGGAGAAATAACGCAGAAATATTGTTGAAAAACAACTCAGCTTTTTCTACGCTACACGCAGACCCGTTGCCATAGCAACTGGCAACAACGCCACTTTATGTTTCACAATTCAACATGAAACAAAACTCAAACATTCACTGAACAGAACATTCAGTCCGTCACAGTTTTATGTTTTTATGATTGCTGTTTATTTTGGGATTATTAACATTTGTTTTGTTAGCTTAGCTACTGCTAAGCTAATAACACCTGCTAATCAACAACTGCTGTATTAGCTTAGCACACAGCAGTTGTTTTATTTTTTAACTGAACCCAAACCCACACAATTCCTCATCACGTCGACATGCTACGGTTGTCAAAGTCAAGCTAGCATAAGTGAACTACTCCCCTCTCCCTCAAAGTTTTGTTCTCTAAATTAAAACTCTTTTACTGACCTTGTTATTGTCTTAGTGTCGACAATTAGTAGCAAAGTTCTGTGTTCCTTCTTTTCTTAATATGTCATGCACAAGTTTAAGATTTAGGGCGTTACATTAACCGCTTATCGGCTAAAACCGATGCTAGTGATCGTTAGCTAGTAGCTTTTTGCCCTCCAGCAAGGAGACAGGGCGGCATCTTGACATCACACTGCAAAGGGTCTAGTCCATGTAACACGCAGGAATACACCAGGTTTAACCTTTCACATACTTTAATGTGTTAAACTCTGAGTTATGAATCTATTATTTTTTCACATTTGTCACTATTACAACTCCGGACTATAAATATGAATCTGCAGCGACAGAGTGCAGCAGTTTCACTGCCACTTATGGCTTGTTCCCTCCAGTTTGTCCCAGCAGACTCCGCTGTGCATCAGGTTTAATACGATGAGATGATTAATGCTGAGGGGCAGCAGTGAGTCAGTGCTGCTGACATACAATATTTATGTGCATCTCATTGGAAAACATTGAATATGTCAAATCTCTGAAGGCTCGTCTGAATTTTAATGATGTCACGGGGAAAAAGAAGAGTAGCTCAGGTTTCCAGGTGTGTTAAATATTCAAAACTCCAGCATCTGTTTTAAGAAATGAATTACTATGATTTTTAAACTCTGACATTTACAGCTATGGAGGGTTTAAAAAAAGAAAGAAGTAAGTTAGAATGGAATTGCTGGAAGAAATAAAATACACATGAACAATTGACACAATCATTGACAATCAATCATTATTTATTTTATTTTATTGACTTTTATTAATAAGTGCAGCTATAATAAAAAACATTTGATTTTGCTCTCCGGGTTTTACACATGAAGAGAAATAAAATCTTCTGATGACTTAAGTTACAAAATAAGAACCACTCTGCTTGTTTTGGGACCTTTCTGCATGTTTCTTGTTGCTGGTTTTTATACATGAGTCTCAGCTTGCCTGGGATGAAGAAAACAGGACCTGGCATATGTCTGCAGAAAAGGTCAGAGCATTAAGAGTCACACTGGAAAGCAGATGAACACTTCAGACTCTTCATGAACAGAGTCTAGTTAAATCCACCTCTTGACCTTCAAAGGAACAGCTGCAGGTTTTAAGATTTGTGAAACATCCCTTTATTTTATTAAAATATACAATAAGCAGGTTTAAAGGCTTGTTTTGGTAGTTCTGGTGGTTCTGGTTGTTTCATCAGTTCCCAGTTGATGTTCAGTCTGAGCCAGACGCGTCTCAGCAACATCTCATTACCTGCTCAGTGGGTTTTACGCTCATTTAGACTGAATTCAGATTATTGTGCACAGATATTACAACCAATGCTGTCTGAACTGGATCTGTTTATATGGCAAACAGATCCATTCATATCCAAACAAACCCAGCGCCATGGAGAGCAGTTCATACATCCACTCCAATATGATCCCAGCTAAAATACAAAACAGTCATATCTAGTTTATGATGCTAATTTGAAAGAGATTGTAAATTAACCAGAGCTGGGAGGAGATATTATGCAGCTTGTCAGCACAAGATCAAGTTTATGATGACAAGAGTGAGTCGGAGATTTTGTGTAAAGCTAATTGGGTCTTAGAAAGCATTAAATTCAACATTTAGCCTCTGGAAGTTAGAATTACCCACTATAACGGCTTTATGAGGACTGATCACTAAATCAAATAAAAACTATGAGAATTCAGAGCAAAGGTCTGATGATGATGCAGAAGCACCAATAAGCTAATCAGTGGTTCTGTTAATATCAAGCTCAGCATAAAATGAATAAGGTAAGAAATCAAGCTGCAGCAAAGTTTGTTAAACTCCAGCCTGGAAGCTGAACTTACTCATTTCTAATATTCCTGGAATGAAGAGCTGATCCATTCCTTCTTATTTGTCAGTTTTCACATGATGCAATATGTATTTCTTCTTTATGACACCCAGACAACCAGTAGCTGAATGAAGAAATGCTGCTGAACATTTCTTCAGATGCAGTTTTTATTGTTTTAATGTTTTCATGAGGATAGTCAATGCTCGGGAAGAAATGTGTTGCAGAGAAAGTTGAATCAGAAACAGTGTTAATGGCCAAAGTTGTCTGCAGAAGTGATTTGACAGTATAGACAGAAATACAAACTTTAGAAAAATGTAGATTAAAGTGAAAAAGGTCAATCAGTTAGTTTTAGTTAAAACAGGCAGGTTGTGGTTGTGCAAATATACCGATTTTGCTTCCCAGCAGAGCAGCTGGCAGGCTGGGAGACGTTCGCTGTGTTCATCAGAGAGCCTGGCGGGGAAAGTGTCTCTGGACGTTTTCCTTCAGGTCGGCTGCAGAGCTACAGTTTGTACAAACCAAACGGTGTCAGTATGTGAGGACCAGCTCAGGTCCAGAGAAATGTTCTGTCAGAACTTCTTCTTTATAACACACTAAGAAGGTGGAGACACCAACCTTCCCAGTGATATACATTAAACCTGAACTGCAGGTCCAGCAGCAGCAGCACTGACTATGTGAATAAACCAACAGAGTGTTGTGTGAAAGCAGGAAAACTCAGGGGCACTGAGCTACCAATCCGTCTTATTAATGGGCTTTCAGGACGTGGTTCTCCTGGCAGCTTTAACATCCTGCTTCGTTTTAAACAAGACCGCTCACATTGTTCTGGACGGATTTCTACATGAAACATAAAAGCTCAGAGATGTAAGGAGGTGGAAATGACTCCTTACATTACAAACTAAAACCTGAGAAAATAAATCCTTTCTCCCTCTGTTAGTGACTTCATCATCAACTACTCGTTCATATAGTTTATCACCTCAGCAGAACATTTCACAAAGCTGTCAGAAGCTTCTCTTAAAGATCCACTGTGGCTAATTGCTTAAATTGTTTGTTTAAAGTTCTGGAAGGATGAGAGTCCCTATTCTCCTACATCCTCTTCTTAAAGATAACAGTTTATGGTAGCTCTGTGGATCTGCTCAGTTCTGCCTATTTTCAGCTGTTTTAGGGTCTCTGTCACTTTAAAACAAATAAGCTGTTGCTGGCCACGCCCCCAAAATCAACATTTACAGTCATGTGAAAATAGCTGCAGATAGATGTGCAATTATACAGCCGTATCTATATCTTTGAAAAGCAAAAGTGGAGCCTCCCACACAACCAACAAAATGCTTCCAGTGGTTTCTGGATATTAAGTTGTCTTTTCCAGCAGCCATTGTACAGCGGACACAGTAGTAAAACCAGCTGACCAAACATGCTGGAACTCAATTTGGGTTGCTAAGTGACAGGCTGGGTTTCACTGGTTGCCATGTAAGAGGGCAGTGCCTGCTGATTTGTGACTTTGCATTAGAAAAGCTCATTTTCCAGACACAAAATAAACCAGGAACCTAAAAAACCAGCAGAGTGATTTATTTAAGCACTTGGACTGTTTTTAGAAACCCAAATGGAAGAACAAAAATGTGCAAAATGTGAATTTAGCATAAAACGTCCCGACTCACTGCTCCTGTAGGTGACCAGCCCCTCGTTTTAAATCACCATTTTCCAGCTTCCTGTTTGCCGTTGAGCTGCAGCTCCTCCTCCTCCAAACCGCTTCTGTTCGGCATCATCCATCTGAAAGCCCATAACATCAACCTAACAGCAAACTCATTTCCAGATCTGCTACTCACCCAGCTGTGTTTCTGACCCTGGTGGTCTCCAGTGGGCTCCTAACGAGGCTGAAGGCCACTAACGAGCTCTCGGCGGCTCCTGACCGCCTGAAGGTCCTTGATGAGGGCACAAGCCTAATGGATATTTAGCACGGATTGGTCTGGCTAACTGAGGCTAAATCACTTCCTATCAATATCAGGGACAGTGATACCCAGTTGAGCTGACGTTTTCTCTGAACTGATTACAGGCCAAAGCTTTTCTGTCACTTCCAGCCGGGAGAACAATTGGTTTGCATTCTTTGGTTTTTCTTGGTTTATGTTGGTGTTTGGTGTAAAATCTCAACAGTGACCTCACTGGAAAATACTTCCTGAGAAAAAGTTGATGTTTGGATATTTACTCAGCTATTTCCCACAACTGTATCACATCTGAAAACAGATTCTTTCTTCAGGAAATAAAATAAATCAGGGGCCACACCGACCTGATACACAGAAATAAAAGTTCTTGCTGTTGATGGAAGACGGAGACCTGACAGAAAAAGGGAATCTGAGCAAGAGAAAGAAAGAAAGAAAGATTTCTTCCCACCTTTGTATGTGCCATTGATTTTTCTCAGAGCTTTCTGCCACTAAAGTGTCAACACAAAGAGTTGTGATAGGAGAACAAAGAAGAAGGCTGCTACTTAGAGAGATGGGTTTTAATGGTAGGAAATGGTTTCTTCTGACAGATAAAAGAGGGTCAGGAGGGAGGATGATGAGGAGAGGAATGGAAAGGAGCATGAAGAGGACAGGAGGTCTGCAGGTGTACGACTCAGACAAACACTTTGTTTCAGCAGAGCCCGTCTGATTGGTGATGTTTTATTTTAGAAAATAATGTTGGCTGTTTTAAAGACGTCGGCAGAACTCATCTTACAAGTTTCCAAAAGCTCGTTAAGGCAGACAGCCAATCACATGGCAGCTTCTTGTGCGTTATGAAAATCTACTTAAGATCTACACAAATACTGTATTTAGCAGAAGCTAATGCTAACTGAAAGGCTACAACCCTGAAGCACCAATTTAATGTAAAATATGATTTACATGCTCTTAGGTACCATGTTTATATTTTTCTCTACTGTCTGTGTTTTATTTTTCTTCCTGTATGTTTCTTGTTTGAAAAAAATGTTTCAGAAAGGAATAGAGAACCTGAGTTCATCAGACTTTAAAGGCCTTCAGCCACTTCAAAACAACAGCAGAAATATAAACACAACTACTTTAATCATTCTTAACAGTCGATAACCAATAATTCAACACAGATGATAAACATTATGTGACAGAAAGTTTGCAAAACTGCCAAGAATTTGTGGTTTGGAAATCAATTTATGGGAAGCTAATCGCGCTAAATATTTCAAAGTTCAAAACCAGATTAAGACGTTTCCTTTAGAATTTAAACAAGGGAAGAAATATCAGCAGCTTATTACTGTCATGTCAGACTTGAAAATATGTAAAGTGATTCATTAAAGTCTGAAGTGGCTTGTCTTTTTTCAGACAGACTTCATCAAGTTGAAAACGATCTGTTAGGTTTCATATTCCAACTAATCTGCAAATCTATTCTTTGTTAACTGATGGCTGTTCATTCATCTCAGTCACTTTATTCAGCTGTTTCCGGCTCCATTACATTTCTACATTTCAAGTGCAATGATCTGGTTTACCTCAGGAAGCAGAGAAACTTTCTTTTGTTTCTCAAAGCGAAGCTATAAAACCTTGAAACTCTGCAGTATTTATTGCAGAGAAACTCCACTGAGACACTTTGGCATCTTTAATCATCTGTCTGAGGACTGATTCATTTATCACCAGAGTCTGCAAGGTTAAACCGTGCTACATTCTCCTCATACCAGAACCACAGAAATTATTCTCAACTGCAAATATGACAGTTTCTGAAAAGGGGCACAAACTTTATAAGGTTTCACAATGTGCACAGCTGAACTCCAGCTTCCGGCTAACGAAGGAGGATTTCCTGCTGAAAGGCTGAGAGGAGCCGCAGGTGATGCTGCTGAGGACTCTGAGCGAAGCCAGACCACTCGGCTTTCAGACTGCGTCACAGCTGCTGGAGGAGCTCCAGGTTCCTCTGTGGAGGTTTAAAGAATTAATCTGATGCATTGAAGAGAACATTAAAACTTCAGAGTGCATTAAAAACCTCCAGGAACGCTGCTTCATGTTGGGGGACATTAAATCCTTCAAAGTGGAAAGAAAACAGCCGTGGATGTAAAACGTGACAAAAGTTTGTGCATGTTTTTCAGCTCTGCTCCATCTGGACAAAAAGAATCTGCAGCTTTTTTCCTTTATGGGAAAAAACACGGAGCTGATTGATTCAAAGAAAGAATGATGGAGATTTTTTTTCAACTGATTCAAGAAATTCAGATAAAATCTGATGAAGCAGCTAAGCTGGACGGCCTGACCAGGCGTCTGAATCTACCAGCTGATTTGATTCATTGACGTCATCCTGCCTCTGTAACGAGACTTTTAATCGATTCAGGTGAACTGGATCCATCTGACCCATCCGATTCCTCAACTTATTTCATTATTGTTTTGTGCAGCACTTTGGTGCAGTTTTAAACTTGTTTTTAAAGCCCTGTATAAACAAATTTGATATTGATATTGACATCTGCTGCAAAAAGTAATTTATTAGAAACTGATTCATGGATTCTTTCATTTGTATTGTGTATTCAGCCATATTGTTTGCTTGCCAAGTGTTTCTGCTAATCTACAACTCAGAGCGGAGAAAGTCTGAGTTAAAACTGACCTGGTTCTGGTTTGGGAGGTTTACATCAAGGGAAGGAGTCACTGCTTTATTCTGATCAGTAAAACAGATAAACGGCCAACTGGATCGGCGCCGGCGCAGCATCCAGACAGAAATAGATCCCGTGGGACTCGAGCACACAGCTGTGGGGTACTCCTGTGAGCCATCGGTTTTTCTTGGAGTTTAATTTGGAGGTTTAGTTTTTTCTGAAGGAACTCAGTGTGGAAGACACCAGCTGTGATCTTATTCATGGTTCCAGCTGCTGCACACTGTCTCCTGGAGGAGCAGCTGACTCTCAGCTCCATTAATGAATCAAACAGCAGGGGGGCCGGCACTACCTACAGCAACAGAAACGGACCGGGTCTGGTTCCTGAGTGAGCAGACTGTGTTCTGATTAGATGTGTGACATGGTCAGAGTCTGACGTCGTCATGGCTGCATCAGGAAGACGGAGCGGCGCCGCGTGTTTCTGTAAACTCAGCGGCAGCAGCAGAAAAGCTTCAGACAGACTTCACCATTTTTAGCCTTATTCTGGTTTTTGTCTCAGAATAAACAGACTGACAGAAACATTAAACCTGATTAGTAAAACTCTTTTCCTCTTTAGTTGCCATAGAAACCTGGACAAACATTATACATCATTAATACAAAACATTTCTGTTTAATTCAGCTTAGAGTCACAGAGTCTGAAGTAATAGATTATATTTTTAGAAATTATTACCAATTCCATAATTTTTGTCAAAAATGACCCCGTTTTTCAATTTCTCAGAAGTTTTTCAAAATATATAATTAACAACTAGTTACTAATTTTTTCTCTCCTCTATAATTATAATTAAATGTTATAAATGTACAAGTGTCTCAAACATTTGGATTAATGGTTCTGCCTCGTTTCACCAGCATCACGTTTTCTGTAGAAAATGGCTACTAGATTCACTAGTAGCTTATGAAATGTTCATAAACTCTCTTAACTCCACGTTTTAATATGTAAAATAAAAAGAGTGCATTACCAATCTCTTGTTTTGTTAATAAAATGATATAAAGTCATTAATAAACAATAAAAATGAGCAACTTGACAGGCAAGCAGTGCAGCCGTTGCCCTGAGAAACCGACATACATCAAGTTCCTTCAGTGAAATCATGAATTTACTTGATGGATGAAAATAAACAATAAGATGCCGCAGAGACTTAGAAAATCCTGAGTGGGAGGAGAAGAAGCTCAAAAGAATCGCTCTTCATCACAGAACAAACTCAGACAAACAAACTGTCGTCGTTGGACAACTAGAGGTCATTTCTAAGAAATCTTTGAACTGTGAGAGTTGAAACTTTTCTGTTGAACAGCTGAGATATAACAGTTTAAAGGGAGCCTTTAAAGCCAGGTTGGAAAGACAAGAACTGAAATATAGTGGAAGTGAATTAGAGGTTGCACTCTGCAGAAATATTGCCACTGCGCCAGCAGTTAGGAGAGAGAAGGTGGCTGACAGATGCAAACATGCAGAAATAGTCAAACTGAGCTGCAAACGCATGAATGATGCAAACTCCAAAACACACAAACAAAAATGCAACAGAAAACGGTACAAACACAAAATTATGTCTCACAGAAAACAGAAGCAAAAGGGAAATTCAGAAAACAAGAAAAACAGCAGCAAGAATGAAATGTAAACTCGCTCCACAACAAATGTCCTCCAGACCACCAGGGGGAGTCGACCTCCACAAGTGATTCAGTTCAGAAGAAAGTTAGAGGAGGGAAGAAAAAGGGTCTGATGCTGCATGTCTATTTCAAACATGCAGTAGCAGGTGACATTACCTACTCCAGCCTCCCCCTAGTGGTCTGGAGGACTTTGCAGTATTTCATCTTTTGTATCATTTTTTCCTCTCCCTCTATTTCCTGTGGTTGCAGCACTTTTAGATTTCAGCATTTTTATGTTTCATTTGTGATTTTTGTGTTTTGAAGCTCGGATCGTTTCTGTGTTTGCTGCATGTTTGCACTTTTTGGCCACCATAATTCATGTTTTGATCTATAAGTCATATATGGAGATAAAAATAAATAAAAATGAGCATAAGAGCCGGACCATAAGATTACGAATCGTTCCCATTTTGTGGATCCACTTAGATTCTGTTCATGTTTCTTAGCTGTTTTTAGGGTTTTAAAGTTACATTGTTCTATATTCCTTCTCTTCCACTTGAGAGACAAAAAGTATCTTTATCTGCACTTGTATCAAACACACAGCAGGAACTTCATGTTTTTACATTCTAAATTGATGTGAACATTTAAGGTTTTAAATTTTCTTTGGTATTTCTGTTTAAATTCAGTCTACCTTATGGAGTTTTCAGCTGCAGTGCATTAACTGCACAGGTCTGAATTAATCAGTGACTGTGCTGCTAAATCATGGATATGCTTTGCCTCTCAGGAATTTAAAATGCACAAAGAATGATTAAAATGAGAAAGTGCTCCGGCTTCCCCTTTGTTCTTTTTGCAGCCTCAGCCGTTCAATCGCTGGTCGTTTTTCATAATTTACGTCACTGTGAGAAAGACTACACATTTATTAGCTGTTTGCATTTGGACCAGTAAACAAACGGAGATTCTTGAATGATTAATTTGAGCTTTCTATTAGTTAGAACAGAGACAGAGGCAGGATTTTATATTCCGTTTCTTTTCTCCGGAAAACAGTTGGAACTTCTGAGGCGGAAGCAGAATAATAGCTGTTGTGATGGGGGCTTGTCGAGTCCCTCAGCAGCCCTGACAGAAAACAAAGAAGCATCACCAGCCTGCTTGTTTTTCTCATCACGGCTGCAGGTAGAAGCTGATCGGTGCGGCAGACTGCAGCTTTGCATCATGACCCCAACAGCAGCCTGTAGTCTGCAGAGCTGCTGCAAGATGCTTTTCATGGAAATGTTTATGTAGCGGATTCTGAGTTTCATGGAGATATGAGAACATGGGAGAACTTTTAAGAACTGCTGGCTATGGGGAAAGTTTTCATGCTTAAAGAAGTGAAGTGGAGGCAGACCTGAATGATGCTTCTGCTCCTTTAAAATGTCAACCCTCAAGGGATTTATGCTATATTGGTTATTTTCTGCATCTTCCAAGTTTTCCTTTTTTATCAGCTGGATCTCAACCAGCCAACCTCACCTAATTTCCACTCTGCTGTGGAAACGTGAGTTGTAGATTTAGCAGAAAATGATTTTCTATCCATCTGTATGCGATGGACTGGCCACCAGTCTGGGGTGAACTCTACCTCTCGCTCAATTACTGAGGGAGATAGGAAGCAAAAAGCCCAGACCTGTCACAGAAGTAACCTGAATGTGTCAACATTATCAATAAATAAGAATGTACTGAAATCAACCAATGAAAAGCAGATGCTACTTTTCAGATCTAGTCTTCACACACATTGGCTGGATGGTAAAGTGAGGGCAGTTCTGGCTCCAGGAGGCATCAAGAATATAAAGTAATAGAGGATCTAAGTGGATTTCCAGTTAGGTGGACCTGCAGGGGGACCATCAGCGGTTTGGCTAACCGTACGCTGAGGCCTGGCTTAACGAGCATCCTGGGGTTCGATCCTATCAACGTTTGTGCAACAGCTAACTGGATGAGGCTAAAATGGCCGATGCGTTGACATGGTTCTGCTTGGTACCACAGTGTTGTTTACCCGCTTTATGGTGAACAATCAGGCTTTCAGATGCAGTCACTTCTACTCTCACCTCTGTTATAACCTGAGTATCAGGGGAAGTCCTTCATTCAACAGGAAAACCTGCCTCAGAGTGTAGCTGTAGTTTATAGTGTTACTCATTTTCTTGCCTCTTTAACTTGTGGATGTTTATCCTGAAGAGCAAATCTGCTTGTTTTCCTGACCCACTAAGAAAAGGATGACTCTAATAGAGGTCAGGGAAAGTAAAAGATGAACATTATTAATTAATATAGTCTTTAATTAATGAATACAATCAGATAAGGTCTTTTCAATATTTATGGGTCAGTTGATTTTATTTTCATTAGTCTGCTGGTCTGAGGAGGAACATCAGCTGAAGTTATGACCACCATCAGTCAGTGGACTGGAAACGCTGGAAGATTTATGGCCAAATTAAAACTCTGATGTTGACAAATGTGTTTGGGTTAAAAAGGCCAAATTATCTTGTATACTCCTGCTTTGTGACCTCATTAGACTTATTTTCTGCCCTCCATGACAGACATGCTTGTTTTCTGAGGGGACAGGACTAAATGAAGGCAGTGGGCATCATTTTTTCCAAAACAACTTTACTTAATTATAGCAATAAAAGAGCTGAAAAGCTGCCACCCTCTAACATAAATAACATTCGGTGATGTTTCACTGTCGGAGGCTCCAGGCGGTTTTGCCCAGCCTGGTTCTGGGGCTGCAGAACCCAGAACCAGGGTTCTGTGATGTGTATCAAAGAATCAGCTGATCAGATGGACACCGGATGCTACAGTCATGACACTGATCCAGGACGCCCGTTAGCGGGGTCATAAGGTCAAAGACAACCTGGACTGGGCAACAGTCAGAGGAACATCATCACCAGTTTGTCTCATTGAGATTTTATCAAACATTGATCAGATTTGTGGTTTTATGATCCGTGTTTTAACTTGTTAGATCGCCTTTTTTTCTTTAATCAGACAGTTTCTGTCTTGGCAGCTGATGATATGAGACTTCTGCACATAAACAGGGAGGGCTTGTCTACTTAATGTAAGCAAAATGTTTCGTTTGAATTTGTTCGGTGGGGAGAGATGCCATCTGCTTGGCAGCACAGTTCAATGTGTAAATCCTTTACTGGTGCTCAGTGAGCTGAGTTTATGCAAAATCAACACTGGGTCTGCCCGACAAGAAATATTTATATTGTTTAACGGCCACAAAAAAATCAAATTCTGCAATCAGACTCTCAAAGAACGTAGCTGAGAGTTTGAGATCCGGTTGAAGTTGAGCCACAACTCTCACTTCAGCACGCCGCCTGGGATTCGTCCCGTTGAGCTCGACTTCTCAGGATGAATTTCATTCTGGCCAATCAGCGATTTTCTGCTCTGGTTTTGAATTGTAAAGCCATTCAGTCCATGTTGGCCTTGTTTCCAAATGCTGAGTGATTCAGTTATGAGCAGAAGGATGTTTAAGACATTTCCTGCTCCTCATGGGGTTTGGCAAAAGTCTAATTCTTCACATTGACAGTCCAAGTAATTATTTCTCCATAGCACAGAGGTTGGTTTTATCAAGTCGTACTGTGAAGCTTCTTGCTACCTTTTCTCTTTCTCTCTGACTCTCCTACCATCTTTCTGTCTTCAGGTACAGGGCCATTGTGAACCCGATGGACATCCAGACCTCTAGCGCCGTCTTCTGGACTTGTCTGAAAGCCGTTTCCATCTGGCTGGTGTCCGTCCTGCTGGCCGTCCCTGAAGCCATTTTCTCTCAAGTGATTTCCATGCAGGTACAACAAAAATTGCATTTATCCTTTCAGGTTTCCTTCCTAAAATGTAGTTTTTCAAGATGTTTTGGGAGCATCTGGTACAGTGAAAACCAAAGGAGCCATTGACAAAATGCCAGGAAATCTTGGTCCACTTGGGTTTGTTACCTCAGTGATCCAACCTGAGATAAATTCAACAAACATGGAAGACAGAAGATCCTATGTGGAATTTCTCTGTAGAATAAACATAATTGGGTTTTTAACTGCTTTGATTTAGGACTGGAGATGGCAGTCATGGTTTTATAGGTGAAACTTTTCGCCTAAACATGTTTCTGTGACTTTCTCTCATATTACACGGTGCAGATCTGCAGGGTCCAAGTTTCTGATGAGCTCTGAAAAGCAGTGACTCAGTGAGGTGAAGCCTGTTGCGGTTTAAAAGCCTGTTGAGGTTTAAAAGATGTTTCTGCTGCTGAGCCGTGCAGCTTTTCACTTGTTTCACAGTTTTGATTTTTCTGAATTTCAAATGCTCCATGCTGTGAATTCAAAGCGCTCTGGTCTCATCTCAACTGCACGTAGAGGCATTTTTGCATGGGGTTCCTCAATGCCAGAGGAATGGAAAAATTAAAGAATAATAATAAGAAACAGCATTGTCTGTTTCACCGGGCACTTTTACTACAACCAAAATGTTTTCTTTATGTGGAGAAGAAGCTGACCTGAAGACGCCCATAACGCCCCCCACAGGCATCCAGGAGACATTAATGTGAGGAACATCAAACCCAGAGCTGGAAATATTTAGGAGGATGATCGAGACATCAGCAGACATTGTTTCATGAGTCATTGCTTTGATTTGCCCATAATTCCAACATGTTTTGATGTTCTTTTCAATCAGACTCGATGTGTCTTTAAACTGCACACAATTGGCTCAGTGGGGTTTCCCATCAAACACTCGTTTTCTTCCAGCTCAGTACTCTCCTTTATAGTCTCTAAATAAATGACAGCTGTCTGTGGTTCCCTCCACTGCCAGGTTTATGATGGTCTCAGTCTATTTGCTCCTCTCTTCATCACGTTCTCCTCGTGTTTCTCGCCTCCTCAGGGCCACAGGGACAACATGAACGTCACCTTCGTGAACTGCGTGCCCTACCCGCTGTCCAATCAGATGCATCCCAAAATCCACTCTGTGATGATCTTCCTGGTTTACTTCCTGATCCCTCTGACCATCATCTCAGTGTATTACTACCACATTGCCCGCACGTTGATCAAGAGTGCCTACAACATGCCGGGGGAAGTCAGTGAACACACCAAGAGACAGGTACGCTCCTGTAGCCTTCAGTACGAGGCGGTTCTGTAATCCATCTAGCAGTAATGTGCAATTTATGTTTCCGTTTTATGAGGTGATATTAATCCAAACCCTGAGTTACCTGGTTTGGTTGAGTACAAGATTGGGGTTCAAGGTCATATTAGTGAAGCTTCTTCAGTGACCCTCGTGGTCCAAACTGGCCTGACTGGTCAACAAATCAACCTGAACTTCCTGAACACCTCAGCCTGATTTCCTCCATCACACGTTGCATTGATACACTAATTTATGCAAAAGGAGCCACAACCAAGGCTTGTGTGAACAGGCAGTTCAGTACCCGAACATCCATTTCAGTTGGCCAACATTTTTATATTGCAAATGATTTTTTTATTAGTCTGTTGCCATATTTAAATTGTCTGAGAATCAAGAATCAACACCAATAGAAATGAAAACTTAATATTTCCCAGTTTATGGAATAAATCCAGCGTTTCATGGTTTCCATGTTCAGGATCCCACAACATCTCTGTTTTTACACACTAAGGGCATGAATTATTGATGGCAAACTGAATGTGTTTAAGGTGCAAAAAGACCTTACAAGTGAAGTTTGTACAAATAACTGAGGTCAACCAGAAACGGTTCTGCCTCCTTGTGTCATCGCTGTCGCTCACAGGAGAGACGGCGCTTCAGGGAAACAATATCTGGTTAGTTTAGGTGCAAAAATCTGGATGTAGCACAACCTAGTATTTACTTAAGGTATATTTGAACTAACTTAATATAAATGATCCATCAACATACAGGAACATTTTATTAAGTTTTCCGTCTGTTAAGACTAACGGGGAAAGATTCAATCATCAGCTTTTTGCAGCCAGAGCTCCCTCAAAGGGCCGCAGTAAACATTTGGTCTGCAGGGGAGGCTTTAGTGAGAGGCAGCGTGTCAGTCAGAGTGTGTAATCACTTTTCACAAGCTTGATCTTCACGGATGGAGGACAGAAGGAGGAGCTGAGTTATTAACAGCCCCACGGCTGCAGAACGCATCAGGTGTCATAAATCAGAGGAGGCCGGAGTCACTGCGACGCCTCCAGAGGAAAATAAGACAAGAATCATTGCTGATGGCAAATCTGAGAGAGTCTCTGCTTTAATGACATGAATTCAACTGGAAGCAGCGTTCAGAGAAAACAGACACAGCGCTGTGGTGACTGTAGCGTCTGGTTAAGAAGCCTAGAAATGATTTCTTAAGGGGACTCCCAGTGGGAAGAGGCTGCAGAACAGAACAAAACAGAACCAGAACCAGAACCATTTGAATCATTTTATATCGAGGCTGACTGGGAAACGTCTCAAAGTCCCAACAGATGAGCTGCAGGAGGAACCTGGGAAAATCTCTGCTGGGCCGTTTCAGCTGTTTTTACCCAAAACCTGATCCACAAACAGAAAACATGCAAAACCAACAGAATCAGTGATAAAACATGATTAGATTGACACATTAATGTCAGACAGACATTTTTTAATCATATTCAGGAATAAAAATGAACTTGATTTAGTTAAATAGCAGGGCTCAGTCAAAGGTAGCAAGCTAAATATTTAGTTTATAAAGTTAATATTTAGTTTGAAGCTAAGTATTTAGTTTGCAGAAACTTTTAGGTAATTCACAAACACGCGTGATGATAAGAGGAAGTGGAGTACCAAATTAAAAGCTGGGTTTTGAGAACGTCTTTATAAACTCCAGGTGAGACTTAACCACTTCATGTCACCTGAGGCTGAAACCTAAAAAGACACATTTGTGTCTTCATGAAGTAAATATGAAGAGGCTGTAGTTATTCTGTGTAGGATTAATATTATTTTACATCCTGCAGTCGGGGGGATTTCTGGCTTACGGTCAGACAGCAGATCCAGTCTGACTTTTCTGCAGGATGTGGGAGTAAATCAGCTTCCATCGGCTGTGATGATGATGATGATGATGATGATGAAATATTGCAAGTGAAGATGCAAAGCGACACGGCAGTTTGAGCTGCTGCCTTCCATCCCAGAGGAGAAATGAAAAACTCTATCGATTTTCAGCCCCATCGAACAGCAAACCATGTCGAGCAGAAGAGATGTTGAACTTTAAGAGAATCTAAAATCTCTAATGCTGATAAAACATGAAGAGAAAAACTTCAAACTAAGCAGGTTTTTACAGCAAGAAGCACCAGAATTAGTTCTAAAGATTTATTGCATTTCTTTGAGTTAATGAGTTTATCAGATGGATGAGAAAAAGTAGCTGATCTCTTGATCAAAGTATTAAAAATATGTTTTTTTAGCTTTTTGAACATTTTCAATCTTCTCAGCTGTCCTGATCTCTGTTAGACTCACACCTGTGTGTTGTGCTGCTTGAGCTCATCTGTATGCATCCTTAGGATCAGTTCATTAAGTTCAATACAGACATTTTAAGTAGGGTATTAAAAATAAATTCACTCACAGACGACATCTGCAAACAAAGCGATGGACGATGAAGCTGCTTCTCCTGGCCTTCCAGGGGTTGATTGGTTGAGTTATGCTTCAAAACAATGATCTGACAGGACACAGGAAAAGACTTCATCATAATCTCATGGCAAAGTAAAAAAACAACTGGAGTCTGGACTTTAAATGAAAAATTTAACTTTTTTAAAAAAAGAGGGACATCTAACATTATTGTCCACACTTTACATCTCTAAGAAGATGATCCATGAATGATCAGGACTTTGCACCATCTGATGGATGGAGAACCTGAAAATCAATGTTTTTGTTTAACTCATGTGTTTATTTGTTCAATAATTTAAAATGTTGCCTCTTTTGTTGATATATAGTTTTCAATCAAGATGTAATTGTTTGCGGTTTCAATTAACGAGATTACAATTTTCATTGAGTTGTCACTCATTTAAACACACGGAGGTTTTAGGGTTTAGTTGTAATCTCTGGATATTCCCTCATTTTTGGCAGTTTTCCTGTGGAAATGTGTGTGTATGTGTGTGTGTGACGCTCAGGCAGTGAGTGTGTGTGATTCGTTGCATTTCTAATCTTTGGGGACATAATGAGCTCTGCTCTCAGATAAAGCAGCAGCCTTGTTGGGTGGTGAAGCAGCCGTATGCGGTTAACGCAGCAATCGCCTGGTGACCCTGTGAGATGTGCAGATTTGGGCGCCGTGTGACGAGATTTTCCCATTTAGGGAAGCTCTGATGGAATCGCTGCCCCATGAGAAGCTGCAGACGGGTTTAGCAGTAATGAGATGAATTACATGACAAACACAATGTGCTCCTACAGGGCGACATGGAGGGAGGAGGAGATGGAGGACAGTGACTTAACACAGCAGATTGAATGTCTGGATTTAAGGTTGTTTGAAAATCTGCCTGCTGTCACCAGGATTATTAACTTCACAGTAAAAGTCTCTGATTTGGGTGGCATGAACATCACTGTCAATATGAGTGGGAATAAAATGCTTTTTAAAAATTCTTCAAAGGATGCAGAGGAAAATGATTCAGTTTGTTTCATAGATGTTAGAAGTAAGAAATGTGTGATTGATTGATTTTTACCTCCTCTCTGCACCACAGTTTGATTTCCTGACTCTTAACATAGAATGTTGAAGGTAATTTAAGAAACAATCTGCTGCTTGACCACTTACCCATAACCTCTTGTCTCAAAACCAGATTGCTAATCCCAAATTAGCTGCCTTACAGTCCTTCATAGTTTACCAATAACTACATTTACAGCAAATATATGGTGACACAAACATGTTTCATGATGAGCTGTGAGTGAAAGCAAAATAACGTTCTCTAATCCTAAAAAACACGCAGGCTGGTGTCTGAGTAGGAAGGTCAACATTCTGGTGAGGCCATGATCTGAAACCTCATCACCACAACCCAAGTAAGGAATCAAGGTGTTGAAATGGCCCAGTCAAAGTCCAGATGTCAACCTGATTGAAATGATGCAGTTCGACCTTCAAATATCCGTTCAGAAACAAATAATGCACTAGCAGCCAGAAATGAGGTATTTCTGCATATTTCAAATAAGTTAAAATGTGCAAAACTTTTAAGATAAAAGAAAATCTAGTTCTACTTTATAAAGGTTTTGCAAATGTAACAGAAAACACAGAAAAATGATAACAAGGACATAAAAATATCCACTTAATATTGTTTGTTTTATGATCCGTGAGCCTCTTCGATAAGCCTGATAATCCTCCCCTTTGGTAATAAAACAACATTTAATGGATGAAGCCTTCCACGTTTTAACGCTCATATTAAAGTGAAAAACCGAAATAAAAAGTGCTGTGATTGAATTTCTGGTCTGCTGCGAGCCACGCTGCCTGATATCACATCTTCACCCCTCAGGTGTCCTTCAGGGCAGAAACACTGACAGCTCAGAGAATGACATCAGTGAATCGAATCAACGCTCCGTCTTCTCTAAAATATCTGTGAAAAGACTTCAGACAACTTCGCCTTCATTACTGACGATTTCTACCAGACAATTTCAAGCTGAAGACGCTGCAGCAGCTTAGATACAACTCAATATTTATTCAGTATTGATTGTCAGCAATGTTTGTCAAGTTACTTATACTGCTGATTACAGTTTCAAAAGTAATTAATTATTTTAGTAATTCTTTACAGTTTTAAGGCAGTTATCAACACTGACCTGATGGATGCAAACTTGCTAAATTAATCTCTAAAAATAAAAATATCTCTTGCTAAGATGTCTGCCATTTCACAAATATAAATACTTTTACTAATTCTAATTAGTAACATAAAAAAAGAGACGTATTGTTTCATTTAACAATCATTAAAAAATCTGTATTTTTATATTCTGGTTTCAGCGTCTTGTTGGCTTGAGATGTGTAAATAATTACATGTTAGTTAGCATAAACATGTCAATGAAAAGGCAGGGGGCCAAAGACTGAACCCTGAGGTACTCCACAAATCAAATATAGTTGCGAAAGTATTTAATCAGCATCAACAGAATCAAAAGTATTTTTTCACAGATGTTAAGAAAACAACTGAGCCCAGAGCCAGAACTGTGAGCCACTATAAAAAATAACTTCCAAGATGTAACGTCAGGTAAAGTAATTTAACTGTTAGAAAGTTTTTGTTGGCATTCTCGGTTTGTCCTAACTTTGTGTATTTGCATAATAAACCTTGGCAAAGAGGAAACACAATTTGTTGAAGCATAATTGGTGTTTCAGAATATTCAGTGGAAGTAGGTGGATGTTTTAAGTTTGTTTGGCTCATTATGAAACCGTTTGACTCATCTTCATTACCTGCAGCAGCAGGCGGCTGTTTTATTGTGACTCCACAGATGCTTGGAGAGCTGAGTGTTTCTGACTGACAGCCAACAGAAAATAAAGAAGAGGAAGATGTGCTGCAGGTGAGGAAGGTGAATGTTTACAAAGGAAAAGGAAAGATGGAGATGTGAGACAGAGAGACGGAGATGAAGGCGACGCATGAAGAGAGAGAGAATGATGGAGACGACAGGCAGAGACACGAACGCCATAAAGAAAGGAGGCTGAGATAATCAGCATATTGTTTTTATTTAATGCCACTACTTTATAATTACTCAAATGTTTGCTGTAGAAACAGATTTAAAAAAAAAAAAAAAAAAAGAAGTTTTAAACTTAATTTAACGTAAAACTATGATCTGATGGTATTTTTTCTTTTTTTTTTTTTTTTTACCAAAGAAAACAATCCTGCACTCAAACACCTGAATAGCAGAAAGTTTGAAACATTTGCCTTCAGTCACATCACCAGATGCCTCTGAGCTACAGAAATGTTTTCATTAAGACCTGGAGTGAAAATGGATGGATGGATGGATGATGGATGATGGATGATGGATGGATGGATGGATGGATGGATGGATGATGGATGGATGGATGGATGGATGGATGATGGATGGATGATGGATG
>CAEGAD010001294.1:0-14089 GCA_903067055.1 Poeciliopsis paucimaculata
AAATTAAAAAAAATTATTTTATATATATATATATATATATATATATATATATATATATATATATATATATATATATATATAGTTTGTTTACAAAGGACCTTCTCTATGGGGCTTGGATCTTCATGCCCTGGACAATTTCCCTTCAATTTGAAAAGAGCCATAACCCTACTGTGTTGTTTGTACTTGCCAGAGGTCACCTTTACACCATGGCTTCCAGAACATGGCATGAAGATTCTACCGCTACTAGAATCATCTCTAAAATTTACATTTTTATGTCAAGTACTACTAGTAACAACTTATAATTACTGCACACAGTTTATCCAAAGTCGGTCCTCGAGGGCCGGCATCCTGCATAATTTAGTTCTCTCACTGGTGGTAGTAACAACCTTTTCAGCATGTCAGTGTATTTCTTAGGCCTTCTAACGAGCCATCATTGGATCCAGGTACGTTAAACCAGGGAGAGAACTAAAACTTGCAGGATGCTGGCCCTCGAGGATCGACTTTAGGCACCACTGTTTTATATAAATTCACCTGTAAGTAAAGACAGTCAGGACAAGAGTCGAAGACAGATGGAGAGCCAGTTGTGAAGGTGACTCTGCCTCCTCGAGAGTCTCTTCGTCTGGGCACAACCTCAGTCCCCTTTCAGCCAATCTCCTGCCTGCTTTTTGACGCCCAGAGGACCAACTGCGGCATCCAGCAGGCCAGCAGCTGTTTTTGGGAGCTGTCCCTTTCTTAACCCAACCCTGTCTCACCTCGCTCCCGAGAGAGGAGCACAAGGATCAAACTCCTGTGTTGAGCTGATTTTCATTGCCTCCAGGATATATTAAACAGTGATGCAACAAGGACATGCTTGTGCTGTGCAGAGGAAGCACTTTAGTGTTAATAATAAAGGACATAGAGAATGCTGGAGGTGCAAAAGCAGAGTCAAGATGCAGATTTAACTTTCTCCCATGTTGGTATCAATAGTCTGACCCCCCACTGTGAATCTCTCGCTGCACGGCACTCTAAATAAATACCATTCACTTTTCAGTGTCACAAACTGTGGGCTGCACCCAAACTGTGGCCTCTCTTCACAGCTAAGGGAGGACAGGGCAGCATGGTATGTGATGGTAAGTGTTTGCATGTGTGGTTTGCAAGTGCATTTGAGTGGTGACTGATTGTATATGTGGGTGTGTGAAAACAATAGAAATGATTTATGGTGTATGTGTGATGATTTTTTTTTTATTTTTTATTTTTTAGCAAGACTGGATCTACGACTGCAAACCAAATATTGACAGTAGGAGTATCAATGTTTCATTACAGCTGGAATACCGGTGTGAGATTTTTTTTCCTGAATTATTGTGACTGTTACTTCCGTTGGTTTCTAGTGTTAGCTGATCTGAATTGAGCAATTTAACAAATGACGTATGTCCCTTGGCAAATTAGTTCTACGTTAAAACACACAAAAATGCTGGATTTTTCACAAACGATACATAGCAATCCTCCAAGTATGGGCCAACATGATCCAAACATGACTTGATATTTTGCCAAATAACTCAAGTTTGGTCTTAAGCGACTAGCCGATCTCTGAACCATTTTAAATCAGGATGAACAATCACATAAAAACATTAGATATAATTACATAAGATAACTGTTAAGGTTTAAGCAAATACACTAACAAATTGTAAAACAATAGCTATGATCTTAAGCATTTATGAATAAACTGCAGAAAACTGGAACATTTTCAATACTGATTTAAAATGGTCACCAGTTTCAGCAGATTTTATGTATTTTAGACTTTAGTTCCAGACCTGAGAAGCATAGGAATTATATACTCCCTCCCCTTGTTTAGCCAGGTGCCAATATCCCCTCTTACTGTGCTGAACCCATGACTGACTGATGGTCTCAGCACCTGCTTCTGCAGGTTTGAAAAACAGCCATTTACACTTCCCTCCTACACTAACGAACTACCGAGAACCCCAACCAACAGCTTTAGAACTCTTTACTCTCTCCTTTCTGACTCCTTGCCTGCACTAAAGCGGCACATCAGACTGATCGTGTTTCTTCCTTATGCCTGAGGACTTGTGTTGGCTAGTTGTCAACTAGCCAACACAAGTTTTCACAAAAATGTGAAAATCTCAGTTACTGAGATTTTCACATTTTTGGAACTGTGTAAGGTTCCCCCTGCTTCCAGCACTTCACAGGCAACCCATTCCCCAATTGTGGGATTAAAGGATTGGTCCTTTAATCCCACAAAAAAACCCCAAAACTTTAGGTCAAAAAATACTTTAGGTGACTGGTGTTGAAACATTTGAGGGACATCACAATCTCACTCCTGAACATGTCAAGAGATGCTGCAGTTTGCTTGGGGCTACACTTCATCCTGCACCATCTAGACTATTTACTGACCTACAGGATCCTGTTTGGAAACTTCAGCTCGGCCTTCAACTGTCATGTTCCGTGTTTTTCTGTGTGTTTATTTGAGTTTTCTGTGTGTCCTTAGTCTCCTCGTTGTCCTGTCTTCCCCTTGATTACTCCCAGGTGTGTCTTATTCCCTTGATTATCCTCTGTGTAGTTAACCCAACCTGTGTCCTTTGTTCCTTGTTGGGTCCTTGTCGGGTCCTTGTCGTTTGTGCGTTGTTATATTCATCACCCTGTCTTCTGTCCACTCGTTTGCCCAGTTCGCTACCGGTGTGAGCCCTGGTTTACGCTCAACCGTGCTGCCTGGCCGTGGACTTGTTGTTAACTGTTTCTCTGGATTTTTGTGATCATTAAATTTCACTTTTTACATCTACCTGGGTCTCCTAGCCTCTGCCTCACCACCTCCATACACCGATTCATGACATCGACACCAATAATCCAGACTCCTGCACAAGAATCAGTATTAGTGTCCCTCAGGGAGATGTTCTCTCCTCACTTAATTTATCTCTCTATACAAATGACTGCACCTCAGCAAACCCATCTGTGAAACCTCCGAAGATTGTAGATGACACCACAGTTATGGGATTGATCCAGGACAGTAATGAGTATGCTTACAGACAGAAGGTGGACCGCTGGTGTAGTCAGAGCCAACTGGAGCTTTCTTGTATACATTGAGGATGTGACACCAAAGTCAAATGCCTTGTTGGTGCTCACAAGCTCTGAAAATTATAATTCTGATTCAGAATAAGTACAACAGGTGGAGAGGAAAAGGTTTATTCAAAATGCCAAGATTGTTGTACAAACTTTTAGAAAACTTTTCATAGAGTGGAAAGTCCTTTTTTGGAATGATTAGACAAAGTAAAAAAAACAAAACATGAAAGTCTTTGTCAGAGTCAGAGTAATTTATAATTTAAATATCATTAAATGCTTTATGGGAAAACTGTATTGAACATGCATCATTTATCATACCTTACAGACTCAGATATATTTCTTTGATTTCCTATTTCACTTTGTCCTTCAATTAAGAATACATTGGCAATGCATTTTATAACTTATTTCAGGCTTTGAATATGCTGAAAGAAATACTGTCATTTGTTTTTGGATGATTTGGTTTCCTAAGTGAAAAATCTGGTAAGGGAGGAATTTGAAGCAAGCCATGGAAAAGCACTGGCTAACTTAGGAAACTGAATCAAGGATCATCTCAGACTATTGTTGGTTTGCAGGAAGAGATTTCAGACTTGGACTGAGGATGTTGTTAGGCGATCTTCCACCTTCTTTATCAAGGTGGAAGATAAAGAAAGATCTTGGAAGATAAAGAAAGATCTTTATCTTCCACCTTGTTTTCTTGGAGGAGGCAGAGCTCCCAAATGCTGGGCACTACAATGGATGAAAATAATCCAATGAAGGCCTTGTAATCATTCTCCCCTTCCCTGTGAAAAATTGCAAAGAGAAGATAGAAGAGAAGTTCTTACCAGTTCTGAGATTCCGGAGGACTGTGGATTTCATCTTGTCTGTGGAACTGTGGATCAAATCTTCATCCCTTGCAGAATTGCTGAGTGTCTCATGGGAATTCAAAAGAATCATCTATTTGTGTTTTGGAGACCTGGTCATTGCTGCTCCTTGTACGAACAGAGTCTGCCATGCCTGCTCCTTGTCACCAATGCTCCTTATCGTGTTCATTAACTGGATCTCCTCATATAGGGAGAGAATGATGTTGGATTTGGAAACATTAAGACCTAATCTTTGATTTTTTGCTGAAGATGTGATTCTGTTGGCACCTTCAGATCATGACTGCAGCAGAAGCAGACCGGATGAGAGTTGGCTGAGGCCGTGGTTGTCAACTGTGAAAAGAAGATGAATGGCTTCTTTTGATTTGGGGATCAGTCTTTGCTTCAAGCAAAGATGTTCCAGTATTTATGGTATTTTATCCTCAAATATTCTGGTGTAGTTTCTTTGTCATCAAGGACATGACGATCCTAAGAAGGCAACTGAAGAGACCTTTTTATAAGACAGGGGCTGTATATGCTTTTTGTCCTCAGCAAGTGTTGGGATCCCCCAGACGGAGCCAAAAAGGGACAAAATAAAATTGCATCGCCTCCTGATATGATCTGGGGTAATCTGAAGAGAATAGTTGGAGTGATATTTTGATATTTTACTTTGGAAATTATGAAATCATTTATGAGTTTAGTAATGTAACAATATCAATATATTATTGACATATTGTCAAGTGTATCTGACAATATACACTTGTCAGATACTGCTATTGTCTGTAGCTATAGGCCCATTTGCAGACAAAAGGTTAATTTAGGGGGAAAAAAATGTATGTCTTTAACAGCTTGAGGCAATGCACTTCAGACAAACTTATAATCCTGTAAACTTTTGTCTTTTTCATATAAAAATTGCATAAAAACTTTTACACCCAAATATATTTCTATCACTTAAAATCCTTTGAGCCGTGCCACTCATAAGGATGTGATAAACATTCCTCTACCACTTTATTTTACCTTGTATTCTGTAGTTTCCATTTCTTCTTAACTCTGATCTTTTTGCCTCTGTGAGCATTGTTTCTTCTGGGCATAGTGCCCACTTCATCCCTCGGCTCGAACATGTCCTCCCTGGGGAATGTGCTTTGCTGGGATTGCTGTTCGATTGGGTTAATATAATGACCAGTGCTATATATGACTATTAAATGATGTTTTCTCTGCATTACAATAATGCTTATTTTATGCATGAGTGCAAGACAAAGTTTATTATGTTTGCAACAGATCAATAGAAACTTAGATTTATAAATACAGATTAGCATTGCGAATAACAATTAAGAAGAAGAGTGGATCGATATCACTCAAAATAAGTTGGATTCAGACAATCCCTCAAGGGATTTCCAAGCAGCTTAGCCTCTGACTCAGTTCCACAGGGGATAGCAAGCTGAGGGGTGTAAGCAAAGGGATTGTGAGGAGGAGGAATAAAGAGTTTGAGATTTTTGACACTTTCTGTACATGTGAGTGTTGGAAAAAAGACAAAACCGTTCAGAAAGAGGTTGGTAACTAGAATAAGGAACAAAGCTAGGATGTTAAGGATTAGCAGGACTGGAAAAAAAAAAGCAACACAAATCGGGAAAGTGGGGAGATAGAATTAGAAAGGATAATGACAACAAGATTTGAAATAAAGGAAAACAGAAGCCCAAAAAATGACGGAAAGAATTGGACATGTGAAAGAGAAGGGTGCTCATTGGGGAGGTGGGGTGCTAATTCAGAGAATGGATGTGAACAACAGCCAAAGCGTTTTTGTATTAACATAATTAACAGATGGTGTTGGTGATTAGGTTACACGCAATTCAGGAAGCCAGGGTTGTTAGCCGAGTGTTAAGGCTGCACATTCTGTCAGCCATTAAAAAGATCGGAAAAGAACAATGTCAGTCGAGAGAATTAAATCAACAACACCTACTCAAATCTAAACACTGTGGGGGAAGTGGGGTGTATCCGCACATGCACAGATGTAGAGTAAACAAATACATATGATGCTCACACTCGCTACACAATTATAATTTGATCGCCAACACACGCACATATGCACACGCAAACACACACTTGCCCATTTGCAGACTTAAAATGCATTGTTTCTGGGGTTTTTTTTAGTGTACCGGGGAGGAACATAAAGGCATTTTATGAGCCATGGCCCACTTTCAAAGCTTTGTCTGCTATAAATGCAGCTTTGATATGAGAAAAGTGACACGCTGCTGTGAGAAGACTCTTTGTGACTCAGTAAAATGTAAAAATAGTCTTGTTGGCTCACTAATGTGAACATGGTGATGGCTTTTGTTCTGTCTGCTATTGTCTGTAGCTATAGGCAGACTTTTTTTTTTGTGAGTTTCTCTTAGGCTTTGTCTGGCCAATGGAGTTGCTTATGCAGCACTGTTCCCACCACTCATGATTCAGTTTTTCACCTGTTTGATATTATATCACATTACTCACTTCATGTTTGCTGCCATGCGAGTGTTTGTGTCTGTGTTTGTGTCTGTCTTTATGTATCTCTGTCTGTCACATCTGCCAATTGGTTTGTTTTTTCCTGAACGGCTACGGCAGCCAGTTCAGCGTATGATAATCTGTGTTCCTTTGTGAACAGACAGCGAGACTATACAGTGGAAACAAACTGTTTGCCTGGATGCAGAAGGTGCATTTTGCACATGTGTCTGTCTGCGTGCGTGCGCACATGTGCGTGTGTGTGTGTGTTAGATCCCATGTGTTTGCGTGGTGTCTGTGTCTTCAAAGCAATCTGGTTTTAATGACTGTGGGATGTTGTCCAGCTTTTAATTCAGACAGGCAAGCTTGAGTTTGGATGAGTCCCCATGTACATCTGTGTGTGAGAGGGTTTTTTTTTTTTATTAAAGCTTCGCTATATCCAGACATGCTTGACAGCGTCGTTGTTCCATGGAGACTGATGTGACTCTGACTGTCCCTCTGGTGGGTTAGGTAATCAACTTAAATTTCAAATTTTGACCAAAGTTCTGACTATGACTTCGAGTTTCCTGGAATAATAAGATTCCCTGCAGTAACCCCACATGTTTTCAATGAATTCTTGTTTGTCATCTAAGCTGGCGTGTGACTATATCCGGTGAATCTGCCAGCATAACAAAGCTTGGACAAAATAAAATGGGTCATTTGGGGGTCTTCATTTTTCCTCTGAGCTACTTGTTTTCTTTTCCAATAAGATTATAAATCCCATTAATGGTCAGTGTGCAGAAAAGTAAAAACATTAAATTATTCCAGTTGGTTGTTTGTGCATGTTTTCCCAATCAGAAAGTTGTGATAATAAAGATATACACAGTTCCAGTGACAGTCAGCATTGGATTTGGTCTAATAGAAGAAAAACATGATGTATATTCAAAAAGCAGAAGAGGAGGAAGCTGTCACCAGATTTTGGCTGAAATTGGATCAGTCAGAAGAGTTACCGCCTCCAAGACCATCTATTATTTTTATTCAGTTTCACATGTGTGTTTGTTTCACATAAAATCCCAATCCAAAATACTGAGGTTTATGGTAATGTCATAAAATACCATGAAGACCTTCAAGGATTATGGATACTTTTCCAAGTAATTATTATTATTATTATTTTGCTTTTTTTTTTTTGTTTTGCGTCTTTGTGGCAGAAAAAAGCATTCATCCATGCTGCTATGCAACATTTTATCATAAACTGAATTCAGTGAAACACAACTAAAGTGCTTCAATTTGATAAATAATTAAATAGCTTTCTGGCTCTGATTTAGATATAGTGAAGCCAAGGAAACATAGAAATTATCTTTTTAATATTAACGTCCATCTAACGTATACCTATATGACAACACCACAGCTCCATATCTGAGCCTTTTCTGCACTCATCTGTACCTGCATGCCCACTTTCATACATACCCTCATCTGCGGCCCAACTTCAGAGTGGAATCAATGCAGCATTAGAGTGATGGTGTGCTGTGGCTGTGCTTGGGTCATTTTATGGTGTGGACATGGAAATAGAGGATCAATCAGAGCCATGATATCTTATTACTAACGTTAATTCACCCAGAGCAGTATAGATTGCTGCATTGGCCTGGCTGAGCCTTGATTTAAGGCAAAGTGGAATTGAGCGTGGCTATGACTCTGCCTGTACCCGTATGCAAGGTTTTGTTCGTGTTAGTACTTCTCTGCAAGTGTCCTGGTCATCTGTTTTAAAGTTTTATGTAATTTTGTTGTCGGGATATTTAAAATGTGCATCCATATATAAATATGTTCATTCTGATAATTCAGTGCATGAAATATTTGAAGATGAACTTAACCAGCAGAGGCGAATGAATGATTACAACCAGCCTTGTTCTTTCTCCTTCAACCCTGGTCAAAACCGTAGAGCCTCACATCAGACACAAAACTCGACCAAATCTGAAGCTCGTCATCCTTCAACCCCACCTTGCTGCAGCTGCCTCCTGGGATTATATCCTGGTGCATAATTTCTCTGAGCAATGGTGCTCAACAAAGAGGGGTTGCCCTGTTTCCATGTTTTATTCAGTTGGCCTGTCACTTGGGGTTTACTTGTGTTGGTCATTCTGTAATGTTTCTTCTGAAAACTAGCATGTGAGTTTTGTGTGTTTAGTTACTATTTTGGTGTCTCTTTCTGCATTTTTATGTCCCTCTCTCTCTGTGTAGTGTGCAAACGACATTTTGCATGTGTTTGTGTGGGTGTTTCCTCCCTGGAGAGATGAAAAGCCAAAGACCATATGTTATGCAGCAGTAGGCCACAACAGACAGCGCAGTTGCAGAGTTCAACAATAAGGATTGCCCGGTGGCTGAGGGCCAGTTGGAGGTTTACTTGGACCAGTTACCTGATTAGTGATTTGCCAACCTGGCCGCATGCCTGAGAAAAGTTTTTTGCCTTTCTGATTCTCACAAGCCTTAAGCTTTTATTTTTGCCTAGGACTAACACTTAAGGTCTGTATGTTTGCCGACACAGTACTGAGATATGCTTAAATCAAAAGAGAGTTTTTTCTTTGAAGACAGGGAATCTTCACAGTGTGTACCCTTGAGCCTACTATATCACAGTTAATGGTTTTCCACAATGTTATGAAACAGGCATTCCATTTAATGCCTGTTTTTATTTATTTATTAAATAAATAAAAAACAAAAAAACAACAATAAAAAAATTTCACAATGTCATTTGACCACCATTTAAAAAAGCTACTTATCATGCCACAAATTTTCCTTTTGAAAGTGCTCATGGATTTGGATCACTGTAGACAAAAACACTACATCGACAGACAGCCTGGGAGTGCCTATCCAAATCATTGATTTCAAGAATTTTGCCAACTTCCATCTCCAAAGAATTTCAGTCATCCAGGATGTTTGTCCATTTGTGAAATAATTGGTTATATCAAAATAGCAGTGAATCTCATCTTAGTGTCATCATACGATCCCACTGAAGCAATTATTCACTTGGTAAAAAATCCTAAATAATATATTAAACATTTGTAAATGGTATTAAAACAAAGTGAAACCAGGTTGGAGCAACTGGAACTCAGTCATGCAGTGATAAACCATGAAAATAATAGTTGGAGGATGGTACATAAGATGTGCAAGTTAGTAGCTGTCTAGAGAGTGAATAGTCAGAGGCCTCCTAAATTTCTGTAGCCTTCATATTAGCTAAAGAGCAGTAGAGAACTTATTTAAATGATTTTTATGGCTGCAGCTGCATATAAAACTGACATCACAATGTGTGATGCAACTTGGATGGAATGCAGTGGTCTAAATATCTCCATTGGACACCAGGGCAGAGGTGATATTATCTCTGTAGCATCACATCATACTTCCCATCTGTTTCATCTTTTAGATTTTTTTATTCCTCTGCACCCAGAATGGTGCTTCTGCTACTAAGAGTTCATTTAATACATAAGTTTACTTCTGAGAAGCAAATTTATATATTATTATAAATTTAGATATATTTGCCTTAAAATGACAAAGTGTTAGTCTTGTTCTTCAGATGCTTTGTGATTCACATATTGATATTTGATTGACTCGAACTTCAAATGCATGTCTGTATTGCAATAAATTGGCTTGAATTCCTGATAATCTAGCATTAATTTTACCCATTTTTTTTTCTTTTCATATATTCCAGTTTAAATTTTTTTCAGACAACTAGAAGAGCAAATCCCGCTCCTTATTGATGGCAAATAACATATAAAAAACAAATTTTCTTCACAAATATTAAAAACCATAAACACTGGAGGTGCTTGTCTTGTAATTGGAGAATTTGACAATCTCTTAGCAGGCTCAATTACCTCTTGGGGATGGTGGAAAAAGTGGTGTGACAAATTGGATCTCCAGTTTTCTTCTGGTCTTTGCCAATAAATTTATCCACTGTGATCAACATTTGTGCAAAACTCATCCAGTCATAGAATTTTGGCCTGTTTTGAAAAAAGTTCTATACGCTCTAATCAATTTAATTCTAGCATTTAAAGCACTTGCCTTTAATTTGCTGTCATAGGTATGTGTCCAGTCGATGTTACAAAGAAAATAAAGTATTTTGATCTAGATAGATGAGATTTACTCTAAGATAATTATAAGTTAAGTATTTGTAGAAAAAAATGTCAGCAGAAAACAAGGAGTAAAAAATTATTTGTTTTCAAGTGAGTTGTTTCTATTTATTGCACAGCAAATAGCTTCTAGCCTTTATGACAGTGTAGTAATGTTTGACTGCCAATGTGCTAAAACAATAATGGCTTCAAACAAGTCCTCTTCTTTTGTCACTGTGTGACAAAAAACAAAAGCCACATGCACAAATGTAGTAAAACACAATTGAATGTCTAACTGAGAATTTAAATTACTTTACTGGGTTTTATTTTCTGGTGCATCAGTTGCAGATCAACTTTATAAGGATGAATCATACTGATAATAGGGTACACAAGCGCTGATACTAAATCTTTCCACTCACAGACCAATTCAAATTATAACCCAGTTTCTCCACAAACAATAAAAAACATGAACGAGCCTTTAATTTTAAAGATTCTTTGAAAGTCGGTCCACAGCCATAAAACGAGCTGAAGTGCTTTAATACTGATTTCAGCCCAATAAAAAAAAACATACTCAAAAACAGAACTGTTATTTCCATTCCGTATGTTAGACGCATAAAGAATGGACCAAATATTATGCTTTTAACTGATTTAGCTTTTTCAAAGAACCTTTTGTTTACATTCAGAAATAAGACTGGTGTATCTTAGTTATCCAGAACATCATCCAAAATTTTGAGAATGGATTTGGAAAAAATTATCTAAAAGAGAATATTGGTTTTAATTGGCCCTCAAACATTATAGTCTAAACTAACAAAAAGAAATTCTTGAAATGCAGCCCTTTCTGTATTTTGAATCCACACAATCAGTTCAAAATTTCAAGTTAAATTACTGAAATAAAGGACCTTTTCAATTATATCCTAATTCATTGACATGCACCTACACAATGAAAGGCACATTAGTTACTCAGCAATAGTTTTATAATGAAAATCTTATCTGAACCAAAAGTTTTTTTGCACTATAAATCAAAAAAAATTATCAGTGTTCTTCAATATTTGGAACATGAATAAGAGAATATTAGGTACATGGCTGTATTTCTTAACCAGTGATTTCTGAGGTTTGTTTGCACAGTTACATGTTTTTAGGGAACTTAATTTGATGACACATTGAGATTTTGCTTACTGCATCCTGTGTCTGACCACAGTATTTGGTTTTGTGCAACCACAGTAGAAGTTAACATAATACTAAAAACAACCGAGCACATTCATAACTTTGTAAAATAATAGTCTCTATCATAGTGCCTTGAGGACAAAGCCTGCCTTGAATGTTGGCAAGAATATGGCTGAACTTTATAAAAGCACCTGTACAGCAGTCAGTCACACAGATATATCTGTATTCTCTTGTGTAATAAGAGAGGGCAATCAATACTGTCACACTGAAAACTCAGAACAAAGAAAGCGACCAAAGTGAAATTGACAGAATGGTGGGGGAGTAACAGGTTTAAAGTTAATTTGAGCTCCCTCTCTCTCCCTCTTTCTCATATTGTCTCTAGAAGACTGTCCTCCCTTTAATAACACACACCTGTCTCTCTTCCTTTCCTCTCCCCCCAGTGTCTTTGTGCCTCTTGCGATGCATGCACATCCTTCCCTTAGAGGTCATTTTAAAGACAAGGTTTGGGCCAATCAAGCTGAAGTTGTATAGCCCTAGTTGTGGCTGCCTGATTGAGAGTGACATTGACACGATTACGACAGACAAACTAGATTAAGAACGACGTGGCACTCCCAGCCTTCCTTCGTCTACCTTCTCCTCCTATCCGTCTACCTTATTCCCCCTTTTTCATTCCTCTTGGCCACTGATGCCCCTTGTGTACTGCCTTAGTTTTCTCAAAGGCTTTGCCCTCTTATGGCAATCTGTGGCTCATCTTTGCTCAAGTGTTTCTCTTTTGTTTTACTGCCACTATTACATCCCTTTTTTCCCCAGTGATGTCATGATTAAAATACTTATTTAAAAAGACTGACAGATTTCAAAAATTTTCTTTGGGGTAGTTGACATATTAAAAGCACAAACATCCAGAGCTAAAAAGAGAGTTCTGGCCACCACCAGTATTTTCTCAGGAAGCAGTCTTCTTAAGTCTCGCCCCTTGTTCGGACAATATAGTGTTGCAGCCAGATCCTCTACTCATCATTATGTTGTCCTGATAGCAGAACTTTCCCTCAACTTCATACATTAAGACAAATGGACCTCAAATCAGCTCTGTCCTTATCCTCTGGAATTGCTGCACTGCATATTTTATCTTTACACCTGCTGCAAACTTTTAACTGAATTGAAGTAATTCATTCAACGATGTACATTTATACCATTTCCTACAAAAACAAAATCTGAAATATGTGGTATGCATTTCCATTCACCTCCCTTTTTGTTATGATACCCCTAAATAAAATTCAGTGCAAACAAGCCTCAACACTCAAGTCAAGAATAAATTTGAGCAGATGTTTGAAGGTATCTTAAGCTCTGAACATCTCATTGTGAACTGTTCAATATATCTTCTTAAAATGGAAAAAAAAATGAATGGCACAACTGTAAAATTACCAAGACAAGTTTGTCGACCTAAAGTTTACTGACAGACCAGGGACGATTATTAATCAGAGAAGCAGCTAAGAGGCCCATGTTCTGGAGGAGCTGCAGGTTGAACTCCATGAATGGTGAGAATTAAGCCATTGTTGAAAGAAATCTAATTTACAGTTCGCCACAAGCCAAGTAGGAGCCACAGAAAAATATGAACCTTTTAGTATGTGTGCAAAGTAGCAAAACCAATACCGACCGCACATTACTCTGAACACACCATCCATTCCTTGAAAGATGGCAGCACACCATGCAGGAACAGTGAAGCTCGTCAGAACTGATGGTATACAGACAATCCACACTCAGTTAGACTTAAGCGATTTTGCAAAGACTGGGTAAAAAACTTTCCTCTATAGATGTGTAAATCTGTTAGAGAAATGATTCAAAAGAATTGCAGCTGCACATGCAGAGAAACATGGTTCTACAAGGCATTGATTCTGAGAGCCTGAATTTAAATCTGTGCCACATTTTTCAGATTTTCATCCGTTAGATTCTAAATCCATTTGACCTTTTTCTTTTTGATGACAATTATGCTCTGCTTTGTATTGGTACACCACATAAAAATACCAGTAAAATAAATTTTAATTTATGGCATATATAATTTTGCAAGGTGTTATACAGTTCAGACAATCATCTCAAAAATCCAGCCTGGCTCTTAAATACACATGTCCTCTTTTTGCTGTTTTTCTTTGAAGAAAATATGCATGTGTGATATGTGGACGTGTGTCGTACTCAGCATTTGTGTTGGGATATTGGAAGTACCACCTGTTGGTGGCTGCCGATGGGTGAAATCCAAGGATAACAAACAGAAAATTGCTGTTGTGTCATATTTTCCCTTCCATATAATAAAAAATGGACTATGGGTAATATCATATTGTTTCTCTATCCTCCTCTATAGTGAGCGATACAGGATATATGTAAATCTATATCTTGGCCAGACAGTCAGGGACCAAACTCACAGTATAATGCCATACTGTATGTCTTTATATTTTTTATGTTTACAGTCTTTTGCATTTTACATGATAAAAAAAATAAATTATATAT